>CM035435.1:22701911-22819411 GCA_020310875.1 Ceratopteris richardii | reverse complement strand
TCTCTTATTGAAGAGTTCAACTGATTTAAATATCACAGCCTAGGTTCATCAATGAATCCATACACATTCTTAAAGTGAATCAAAATATCTGGAGGTAGATATGATCCAAAGTAATTATTTAAGTAGTCTACCATATGAATAGCAGAAAGGCATGACCAGCACTGTCACCATAATCACCTTGAAGAATGCGAACTAATACTCAGCAAAACTATCAGACATGATATACGACCAAAACTCAATCCCTATGCCTTGACTGGTGGCGCTGTTGGTGTTTGTCCATCTGTAACAGGCTCCTTATCTCCAAGATAACTACATGAGCAAAACATCAGTAATGAGAAAGACTTCATTCACCAGCTGAAAACCATGCACTTATTATATGATCTTTCAATCCTACCAGTCTATAGATAAATTTGCCTTACCCATTCGCAGCAGCCCATCTAGACAACTGATACAACTGCACACTTTCATTTGCAGCATGGCAACTTAAGAGCAGATAGTTCCGAGGTTGCACCATCCATGCAAACCTCATAAAAAGAGCCGAGTAAACACACATTGCTGCAATATACAACGGCCAAGGTATTCATAGTCTTTTAGAGAACACAAAACATTCATTATCGCTCTCCTTAAGAAAGTCACAAAATACCTGAAGTCATGTTGCCAGATATAATCTCAGGTGGCCTCTGTGTATCCACTAACCCCTGTAGACGACATACTGTTATGCTTGAAATGGTAATGAAAGGGCTAAAAAATTGATGTGGTATGGATCCTGAATTCATTTACTGACTATTAAATAATTGGAAAATGAGCATCCAGAAAGTAGCATGGATGAACTTAGGAATCAAAGGCGTAATAAAATTGCATGTAAATGTAAATGATAATTTGGACTCTGGATTGAGGGATGGTTCACAAGAAGTGAGAATGACCATAAGCCTGAACTTGAATTCCAGCTCGAAAAATTCCCAGAACATGTTGCAGTTAAGCCTATATCAATCAAATGAAGTCCTGGATGCTATTTTTTTACTCATCAAATTATCCTTCCAGCAAACTATAACTTCAAGAATTCCCATATTTTTCCTCATTTCATAACATTAGATCTAACACGCTCGAATTCATCCATAAGTTTTCGGTAGGAATATGTTGAGTTCGAGGCGTTTTTAGGGCACTTTCAAATCATGCTCTTTACTGGAACTACGTAATCTTATGAAAATCCTAGCTTTTTGTGTTGTGAGCTCTCATCTTTTTTGCATCAAAACATTATAGAAATTTGTTCTGTTTTGAGCAAGGGTAGTCCTTCAAAAGATTTGTGCAATCTCTTCTTGTAACTAGATTATACTTTTCTGAGCGAAAGATCTACTGCCTTCTTTTACCCAATTGCCTCTCTTACACGTGTACAGCATTTCTTTGACCGTGTTGCTGTCATATTCACCTATATTGGGCTTCATACAGCTTAGATCAGTTTGAGATACTCTGAAGGCTGATTTGAGAGAGCTTCTTCATGTGAATCCTCATCAGCTTGAAGTTTTTAAGTGATGAACTGTTGCACTCTCTTCGTCATCAAGGTTGACTGCAATTCTTGTCTTCAAAGATCTTGTTTTCTACTAGGCATCCTTGAATGAAGACGGCCCACTCCCCAAGTATGCACCTCATACTAAATGCAGATGACAGGGGAAGTGTAATGAACATCCTTAAGATTCAGCAAACATTTAAATCCATTCAAAGACACAGAAGAAGATCAAGGATCTTAAATACATCATTGACCAGAATAGACTTTTGAGACTTTTTTTAACAGCTTTCAATCACTTGTCTACAAGTGGACAGACATATATTGCTCAAAAAGTGACCAAGTACATGAAAACAAGAAACATAATGTCAAAACTCGCTAGAGGATCCAAAAGAGAGTTTAAAAAATACACGAAATGTATGTCTCTTGAGAAAAGTGGTAGCAGTACATTTGGAATCCCAGGGCCTCCATTCCAACTACATCTTATTCGAAAGTCCAATGATATTGTTCCAAGCTATGTGACTCCCATCAGCTAAAGGCAATGCTCATAATGTCTTAAGTAGATTCTTAATGGAAGCACTCAATATCTGCAACATTATCGTGTACTCACCTTGATAAATAAGAACAAGCCATCATGAAGAACTTATCTCATGAAATAATACGGCAGATTAACGTCTTTGATACATGCATGCATGATGCACTCTATGACTAACAAATCCAAGAGCAGATGTACGATCAACTAACCCAAAATCACTATGCAAATACATGACCCAAGATGCCTTCTCCAAAAGCTGCAAGAGCTGAAATATATCATGCTTCTATCCTCAAATCTGCCACCTTCAATGTGTAAATCTACTTGTTGGCTTAGAGATACCAATGTCTCCTGCAATGTTTGAAGCAAAGATATACATGAAATTCCAATGGGAACCTTAACAAAAGCATCGCCTTTCAATCATCTCCCATCCCAATGAGCTTTTCCATGAAGAACATGTTACAAAGAAACGCAACTTCATGTACATTTTTGCCCTTGCAACCCTCTGATCCTCTAGCTCCCTACAAGAACTCCAAAGATAGATCTTTTCTACATTTGTAAGCCTTGATTTGGTCAATTCATGGGCATTTAATTTCATTTTTATAGCCCTGTTGACACTTCAAACATTTGACAGGCCTTATTCAATACTCATGTCCAAGTGGCCAAAAGAAGGGCCCATATGTATGGACATACATGGAGAGGTTGCTGATTAAGCGAAGGAAGCGTATTTTCTTGATAAAGAAAGGACATAGGTTCTAAATGTAAAACTATACTATGTAGTGAGGGGCATTGACTGAATGACTATCTTGGCCAGGCACCTAGTGATTCCAATAACGATTGTCATGGTAAGGGAGTATCTAATGAAATGAGCAAAAAAGATCCGTGCATGAGCATTCATATTCAGCGATGAGAAATAAGAAACGTCTACTTCACAGGAATAATTTACGAATATGTTCAGAGAATATTTCTTATATGCATTAGTGGAGTAACGGTCTGGCACTTTAGATTGCCATCAAATACAAATTGAAGTAAGGCTATCATGTAGTACTATCAACGTCATTGAAAGCCGATATTAATACCCCTGGCTGCAGCCTATTTGATACGAATTTAAAACCAACGGGCATCAATGTGTAAAGAAATAAAAACGCCGCGTTAAAGTGAACGGTGTCTACATGATCCCTCAAAAAGATGAATCAGCAATGCAGTACACTTCTAGTTCTAAAAATCGTCGATCTTACGTGTAGGAATCGCAATTAGCATTCTCTGATTCATGTATGCAGATGTTCTTCTGAAAAAAGGAAAGACAAAATTAAGGAATCAGATGCCATTCTTCCTCATAAAGCTTTGAGATGGACAGTTTGGAGCCGATTGATCAAAGGGCATGAACGCCAAAAAAACTGAATTGGAACTACAAATTCGTCTCTGTATGTGCGCGGTTTCGCGAGAATGTGAAAACTTACAGCGACCACGAAACCCCAATTCGCGACAGGTCCCCAAAAGTGAGTCGTTTTGGGACCAACTGGGCTATTGAGAAACTTTCTCCAGGCACTCATGTTAGCTCCCTCTTCGCTGCTCGAATCTGCTCAGAGAGAGAGAGAGAGCATAGACTTCTTCCTTTCGTTCAACATTTTGCACGCTGATCTCCATTTTCAACGAGGTCAGTCATTTTCTCGTGTCTGTTAAAATTATGGTTGAAGAGCGCGCCTGCAATACCCATAAGCCAAACAAAGGTGCTCGGAGCCTTGTTGCATCCACGAAGGTTGAAATTCTTGCGAAAACCAAAGATTTACTAACACTAGGGGGAAGGAGGGCTCAAAGAAAGTGAAAATTTAGGCCGTTCAGACAGCGCACCACGGAACAAACGTTTTTTCCGATGCACCACGACGCAATTGAGCAACGAGAAGTTCACACAAGGCGGTACATAACGTGACATTTAAAAAATAAAATCATTTCTATTTGCTGAACGCATGAATTGATCAATAACAAGACATTTTATGTTTGAGTGTTTTAAGGAAGGGAGGTTGCTCAAAGAGTTGCTCAAAGAGTTGATTCGAGTAACTTAATGGTTTGATGTTTGAGTGTTTTAAGGAAGGAGGTTGCTCAAAGAGTTGATTCGAGTAACTTAATGGTTTGATGTCTTGAGTCTCTCAAAAGAAGTTCTAAGTTCAAGCCTTGGTTGGACATGTCTATGAGTTTCTCAAAAATGGGTGTCTCTATCTTATGAGGTTGGGTGTATGAGTGTGTTTCCAATTCATTGTACTCTCAAAAAAAAAGAGAGTTGAGGAACTCGGAGCAACTTTATTTTTCTCCCTTCAATCATTATTTTACGTGACTCACAAAAATATACCGCCACTTTGTGTGAACGCACCCTTGCTATTCAAAGAAGCATCATACACTCTAGATAGTCAAGTGACAAGTCAGTCCAAAGCTAGTCATATGAACAACTCAAAATCTTATCAAGCTTTGCCTTATAGAGCCCACTAGCTTCATCTTTGAAGGGTTTGTAATGTATCCTCTCTCACACACACACACACATACACACATCACACACACATACACACACATATACATATTGAATATGACACTTCACAAAGTCATTTGCTTTTCTCTTCGTCCTCTCTCTCTCTCACCTTTTGATTGTCAAGGTGATCATTTATTGTGTAGTGTGTGATACCTTAGAGGTGTTGCTATTTCATCCTTCTAGCTAATACTTCATCCCTTTCCGTTACTACATATCATCGACTCATGAAGCACCTAGTCTTACCCCTAGCAGATCTAAATCTCTATGCAAATGTGGTATTATCATGTTGCTAACCTCATCCTTCCTAATTAATGAAGGATACATGTCAGATAGGGTTCTTGGATGGGATGACTCAGAATAGAATCTGAATCTCTGTATTTCTCCACTCCGAACTAACTTTGAGACTTTACAAGTTACTTAACACATAGAAAATTGGTATATCTACTGGGATTAGACTCAACTTCGATCACAGAATACTTAATCTTCACTTCCATCACACACAGATAATTTTGAGAATACACTGGACACTACATCTTCACCAAATTACATAAACAAAGTCATACCCGATAGTACTTCTTCACCAAAATAACAAACATAATAGTTCCCACAGAGTTACTTTACAGAATTGTCAATTACAGTCCTCCATGACATGCAAAACAAAAATCAGACAGCATAACATTAGCACTGCAATAGAGAAAATGTGTGCCTGACGCACCGCTGGCAGAAGAAATCCATTGGCATACAACCACCGATCTCCTTGTGTCACGACTTTTGGTCCTCCTTATATTAACGGTTCACTGAAAGCAGTCCTACCTTTTCAGTCCGTGATTGTTTGTCGAAATATTTTACAATAATATATTTTTTATAAAAATGAATGCCAATGTCCTAACACTTGGCACGCACGGTGGACTCGAACCCAAAATTATGGATTTATGCCTTGGGTGGTCCGTCTTCTTCCTCTGGATCTTCGTCCATAGGCATGTGCAGTTCCATCTTCAAATCATCCTTTGCTTCTTGAAATGTGGTTTGATTTTCTGTAAGACCCATGAATCAATAGAACTCATCACTAAATAGTATTAGGCTATCATCGAACGCCTCATTTTGTAAATCTAGAATTATATGTTTTGTAAAATAGGTCAATTGAACTTCCGAAGAATTCAATATATGTTCATCTGGCTCATCCGAATTAAAAGGGGGATTTTGTATCCTACCTAATTCATTAAGAAACTCATCAAAATATTCTCGGAGACTAGATAACCTGCAATCAATAATTTCTCAAAAAAGATCTTCATCCAGGTTATTGTGAAGCTCGACAATCCATGCAGTAGCATCAGCTTTTGCTTCCATAAAGTTTGTACTAAGTTTTCCAAAAAATCTTTAGTTGTTGCCTTGTCTTCTTCCAGTCGCAACTAAAGATGTTGAAGCTATGCACTTTTTTGAGACACGGTGTTATCGTTAGTGTCCATGTGAAAGGCCAAATGGCCATTGGACACTTCTTTGTATATGTTCTTTAATAAAACATATAGTGGCCTAGTTAGTCATAGACTGTAAGTTCAACCACATTTTGTAAGACCGAAGAGTCTGTCTTCGTGCTCCCTGTGTATTGTGTTTTTCTATGTATTCTGCAGTCTCTGTGTGGGCCCCGGCTTTCTCCAAGGCTTACAACTAAGGCGGCGACCAAGGCATAGACCTTGGCATACCTTGTCATCCAAATCACCGACATCACCGTTAGCGTCATTGGCTGCACGCGAGGGAGGACCTCAACGATCAAGGAATATAGAGGTTCCCGATACTTCTCGGGAGGTCACCCATCCCAGTACTATTCCCCGCAGAGCTCGGTTAACCGTGGCAATCTCTTGCCACTAAGCTACACTCTTGTGGTGTCTGAAGAAGGGGAAAGAATAAGGTTGACATTACCTTGAACATGTTTTGGTCCCTCAAAGCTTCATTCTTTGCTTTCAAAGCCTATTTCTGAAGCATTTTGGGGGTGTCTTTTGTGTGGAGAATGAGTTCTCCTATGCGCAATGGAAATGTGTAGTGAAACCTTGTATGTCCAACACTTGGACAAAAAACTGCACCTTAGATAGCTTACTGCTCTCAATACAAAACTCAAATGGACTTGAAAACTTTAGTCAATCAAAGTAGACAAAGAGATATTTCTAACAAGCTATAAATAACTTAATTTGGACAAGTTTTCATTAAGAAACACAACTGAGAAATATGAACTACTTGTCCACACAGGTATGCTGAAGAACTGAACTTCACTCTCAGACTGATAACTCTCTGAATATATATATCCTTTGAGAAAGATATTTGGTACAAAGAAATTAGACACAAATAGATTTCCAACAAGCTAAAAAATAAGTAATTTAGATGAGTTTTGATCAGGGAACTCAACTAACCAAAATAGACCACCTGCATACATAAGTACACTATAAAATTAGACTTTAATCTCTGACAAATATCTCACAGGATATAAAATTTCTGAATGAGATATTTAAGACCGTGAAAGTATATGCCAAGACCTTTCCAATAAGACAAAAATCATGCAATTTGGATATGTTTTGGTTGGGAAACTTAACCAACCAAAATAGACTACCTATCTACACAGGTATACTAAAAAACTGGACTTCACTCTTTCATTGATATCTCACAAACTACATAAGCTTTCAAAGATATATTTGGTATGCAGAAAGTGCACAAGATAATCTTTTCAATGAATGTTTAAACACAAGAAATGGTTACATATACACTGAGATATGAGCTCCACAACAGAGCTGTGTACAAACTGATGTGCGGCTGGAAGGAGTCTAAGGGAAAACAAAATTTCAAAATGGCCAGATCCGACTACTGGGAGCTCTTGCCTCTTTCTCTCCTTGTTTTGAATGTGCTCCCAGTTCACTTTTATAACCAATGAGCATGTGAAGAAGTTTGTGCGTTCTTCTTAACTCACCACTTTCTCCACTACATGCCACTAACTACAAGGCAAGATATTGTATCTCTTACTCATCATGAATTTTGACTAGACTTTTTCTTTTATTATTTTTTGCTTTTTTCTCTACTTTTCCTTTATCTTTATATTTGGTAAATTTATCAAAGCATGGCTCATATGAAAATGAGCTTGTACATTTATCTTCAACACTCCCCCTCAAGCTCATTTGGGAGTTATCTTTGACCATGTCCTGCAAATTTATCGCATCTTTAAAACCTTTGAGTTTAGAAGCATCCAAGAACTTTGTAAACATATCTGCAACCTGCTCTTTGGTTCTGATGAACTTTATCTCCACATCTTTGCTCAATACCTTCTCCCTTACATAATGGTAGTGGACCTCTATGTGCTTGCTCCTTGCATGAAACATAGGATTGATTGCAAGTAAATACTTGACATGTTATCACGGTATATATAGGGATGGTTCCAACTTCACTCCAAGATCAGCCAAAAGCTTTTTAATCCACATTGCTTTACATGTGGCAAATGCTAATCCTCTATATTCAGCCTCCATGGATGAAAGTGCAACAGTAGGTTGTTTCTTTGAGCTCCATGTGATAGATTTGCTTCCTATCATGAACACATAACCTGAGGTTGATCTTCCATCTTCCTTTGAACCTGCCCAATCAGCATCGCTAAAGCCTTTGACCTGTAGTTCTTCATCAAACTTGTAAAAAAAAACATGATTAACCGTATGCTTTATGTATCTCAACACTCTCTTGGCTGAATTTAAGTGTTCACTTGTCGGGGCTTGCATAAATTGAGAAAGTCACCAACAACATAAGATAAATCAGGTCTTGTAATGTTTGCAAAGATTAATGATCCTACAATGCTTCTGTATGTTGTTACATCTTCCAGTGGTTCTCCATCATTTGAACAAATCTTTGTATTTGTGTCCATGGGTTGAGAGTGGTTTGCATTCACTCATTCCAAATCTGAAAAGAACATCCAACAAGTACTTCCTTTGCATCAAGTAGATGCCACTCTTTCCATAAACAACTTCAATTCCTAAAAAATATTTCAGCTCTCCAAGATATGAAATTTTAAACTCCTTACCAAGCTTCCTTTTGATGTCCTTAATCCCTGTAACATCATTTCATGTTATGATGAGGTCATTGACATATATGCAAATATATACCTCTCTATTTTCTTCCTTCTTCATGTATAATGAAGGATTTGCACTGAACTACTTGGGTTGTATCCACACTTAGTTAGATATTCTACCAATCTCTGATTCCATGCTCTTGGTGCTTGCTTCAAGCCATAGTGTCTTTTTCAACCTGCAAACAAAGTGTGGATGGTTTTCATCTTCAAATCCAACCGGTTGACTCATGTATACCTCTTCTTGTAGTTCTCCATTAAGAAAAGCATTTTGATGTCGAGTTGATATAGTGGCCATCTCCTTGAAGGACCAATTGCTATTAAGGTTCTGATAGTTCCCATCTTTGGAACATGCCTGAAAACTTCATCATAATCTATGCCTTGTGTTTGTTTAAATCCTTTGGCAACTAATCTAGCTTTATATCTAGCTAGTGAACCATCAACATTCCTCTTTACTTTAAACACCCATTTGTTTGGAACAATCTTCATACCTTCTTTCTTTGGCACTAGCTCCCATGTGTGATTATCTTTGAGAGCTTTGATCTCCTCATTCATAGCTTGCTTCCATTCCTTTTGTGTGCAAGCTTCTTCATATGTTTCAGGCTCTTTGTCTTTGATAACCTGCATCAGGTATGCAAAATGTGTCGCCATAAAACTATCATAACTCAACCTTTGAGTTGGATACCTTGTCCTTGAAGATCTTCTTTCATTGCCTTTAGAAAGTTGCTTCTTAACCTATTCAACTTTACCATCGGAGTGATTACCTCTTCATATTCTTCTTCATTTGCATCTACCTCACTATTTGGAGTAGCACTTGCTTCTTCGGCTCTACTATGAGCTGAATTTGGAGACAAAGAATGACTCCCCCTCCATGTTGAACATTCTTCATTTGATGTAGATGCCTCTGGACCTGAAAGCTTTGTGCTTGATTGTTGAACTTCTCTTGGATTTGTTCCTGCACAATCATCACAATATTCTTCAAGAATCTTTTCCTTTCCTTTAACTTCATACCATGGTCTTAGTTCATCAAAGACCACATCTCACGAGACTCTTAATTCCCTTGTTCTAGGGTTGTAACACTTGTATCCTTTTTGCTCCGTCGAGTAGCCAATGAAAATGCATTTTTCTGATCTTGGTTCCATCTTTGTTCTTACTTCTTGTGGAATGTGAACAAAGCAAACACATCCAAACACTTTGAGGTGTGTAAGATCAGGTTTCTTACCGGAATATACCTCTTCTGGAGTCAAGTGATGTATTCCCGATGTTGTGCACCTATTCATCAAGTAAATGGAGGTTGTGGTAGCTTCCGCCCAATAGTACAATGGTACCTTCATCTCATTGAGCATGCATCTTGCAATTTCAGCAATTTGCTTATTTTTCCTCTCAGCTACTCCATTTTGTTGTGGTGTATACCTACAAGTGAATTGCCTTTTGATCCCATTCTCTTGTAGAAAATCTAAAAATTCTTTGGAGAAGTATTCTCTTCCACCATCGGACCTTAAGGTTTTGATAGACCTTCTTGTTTCTTTCTTCAACTTTGAATCTTTTGAATATAGAAAACACCTCTGATTTTTGCTTCATACAAAACAGCCATACCTTTCTTGAGTGATCATCAATGAAGGTGACAAAAAATCTATTACCAGCCATTGATGCCTCTTGGGTTGGTCCCCATACATCCGTATGTATCAAGTCCAAGACATTTGGAGCCACATAATTGCTCCTCTTGAATGGCTGCCTCGTTTGCTTTCCTAGTTGATGTTGGAGTTAGACGTCTGCAGAAGCACGCGAACAGCACAAGGAAGAAGAAGAAGCTTGGAGCACAACACACAATACTAAATGTATTACTAGAGAATGTACAAAGGTAAGTAGCCCATTAGGGCAATAGGCGTATATACAAGCCGGGGGAAAAAAACCTCCTAAAGAGGGAAAAAAGTGCCTTGATGGTCCTAGTGTGTTCACACACATCACTACCTAAATATATCAACAAATCCCCCCTGGGAGTGATGCGGTGAACAAGGAGCTGGCACTCATGTATAAGGAAGTGCCAAGCTATGTGGAAATCACTCCACAAAAGGAAGTAAGCCCAAAGCTTTGCGGAAAGCTTCAAACTTCTCCCTAGGCAGAGCCTTCGTGAAAAGGTCTGCAATGTTCTCCTGCGTGGGCACATATGCCAAGCTGTTCTCCCCAGCAGAGAACCTCTCCCTGACATAGTGATAATGAAGCTCAATGTGCTTAGTGCGAGCATGGAACACAGGGTTCCTCGCAACTGCCAATGCACTCTGACTGTCAGTGAAGATGGTGGTGGCAGAAGACTGGCCAACACCCAAATCAGCCATAAGGCGTCTGAGCCACACACACTCAACAGTCTCTGTGAAAGCTGCCCTATACTCAGCCTCACAATTGGAAGTGGCCACAGTAGGCTGCTTCTTGCTCAACCAACATATACATGAGCTACCAAGCATGAAGCAAAAACCACTGGTGGACACACGAGTGTCATAGCAACTAGCCCAATCTGAGTCGAAAAAAGCATGCAAATCTGGCGGTAGTGATCCCCCCTTGGGATAAAACAACCCAAGTAGCCGAGTACCACTCAAGTAGCGAAAGATGCGCTTAACCACCTTCCAATGCGTGACTCTTGGGCAATGCATAAACCTGCTCATCTGTGAGACAGCAAACTAAACATCTGGCCGAGTAACGCATAAGTAAATCAAGCATCCAACAGTCTGCTGATAGAGAACAGCATCAAATGCATCTCTAGCATCATGAAGACTCAATCGTAAACCTGTCTCCATAGGAGTGGCAATAGGCTTACAGTCTCCAAGGCCAAAACGCTGCAATAATGTGTCAATATATTTCGTTTGACACAAAGCCATTCCACCATCAACGTGCATAAACTGAATGCCCAAATAGTGATGCAAATGCCCCAAATCAGACATCTCAAATGAGGCATGCAAATCAGCCTTAAAATCAGCAATATGCGTCTCAATAGGACCAGTGAGCAGCATGTCATCAACATAGACAACAATGATTAGAAGCACATCATTAGCACGCTTAACATATAAGGTGCTTTCAGTTGGACTGTTCTCAAAACCATGTGCAATCAGATAGGCATGTATCTTCTCATACCAAGCACGTGGTGCTTGCTTTAAACCATATAATGCCTTCTTTAACCTACAAACCTGGTTTTCATGCCCTTTCTGCACAAAGCCACGGGGTTGAAAAACATACACTTCTTCAGGCAAATCACCATTCAGAAATGCAGTTTTAATATCCAACTCATGTACATTCCAACCATGATGGGCTACAAGTGCAAAGATGCTCCGAACAGTAGTCATACGACATGTGGGTGCAAAGGTCTCATCAAAACCAATGCCTCTTTCCTGTGCATAACCCTTTGCAACAAGCCTAGCCTTATACCTGTCAACTGTACCATCCGGTTTACGCTTCAGCTTGTATACCCACTTAGTGCCAATGGCCTTCTTGCCAGGAGGCAAGTCACATAAAGACCAAGTACCATTCTTCATTATAACATCATATTCAGATTGCATAGCAGCCATCACAAAGATTAGACGCAGCCATAGCATAGCAATCTGATGCAAAGGAGGCACTATGAGAGCCTAAACGAGTACGATATGACAAAGGTGAATCTAATTTGCTGTCACGCAAAGTCTGCACCAGCCATTTTGGCATAGTTTTTGCCTGCTCAATATCAGCTCTCTCATCAACAAGTACATCATGTAAATCTACATCAGAAATGGAATGATCTGCATCATCATATGAAGCCTACAAAGGCTGAGAAGTTGCCTCATTAGGACCAGCACTAGACTGTCCACCTGTAAAAAGAGGCATCAAAGTATCATACATGTCTTTGGAGCTCACAGATGTCTCCTTAGTACATGAAAGCAATGGCTGAATTGCATCTTCCACAAAAATAACATCACGGCTAACCAGAGTGCGTTTTGTCTGTGGATGATACAAACGATAGCCTTTACTTTCAGAACTGTACCCAACAAAAATACATTTTATTGCTTTATCATCCAATTTTCTGCGATGTTGTTCAGGCACTAATGCATATGCCAAACAACCAAAAACACGCAGATGAGCAACAGATGGCTTATGGTCATGCCAAGCCTCATATGGAGTGATAGACTGTAGCGCTTTAATGGGACACTTGTTCAGTACATATGCTGCACACATGATAGCCTCAAGCCAGAAACTATGTGGTAAAGCCTGACTCTTGACCATGCACCTCGCCATCTCCATGAGTGACCTGTTCTTTCGTTTAGCAACTCCATTCTGTTGAGGTGTATATGGCACTGTACACTGGTCTTTTATCCCACGTTCAGCCAGAAATGCATTAAAATTAGAAGACATATATTCCCCCCTTCGATCAGAACGGAGGGTGCCCATTTTACATGCTGACAGATTTTCAGCCAAAACCAAAAAGTGTTTAAAGCACATGAACACTTCGGACTTTTCTTTGAGTGGATATACCCATGCATGCCTGGAAAAATCATCAATGAAAGTCACGAAGTAAAGGTAATTTCCAAAAGAGGGTGTCTGCATAGGACCACAGACATCACTATGTACAAGCTGCAATTTCTGTGTAGCCCGAACTGAACCATCTTTTGGAAAGGATGAACGCTGCAATTTGCCCAAAATACAACCCTCACAAACATGTTTTCCAGGTGCCTCAAGTTTGGGCAAAGAGGACACCATTTCAGATTTCTGCAGGCGTAGCAAACTAGCAAAATTCAGTGACCAAAGCGTGCATGCCAAAGCTTTGCATCTGACATAGCCTGAGAATCATGAACTGCACATGCCGAATCATTCACAGATCTTTCATAGTCTATGAGCTTATTCAGCCCACGACATAAAATGTCAGAAGCAATAATAACATCGCCATTTGATAGATCATGAACTGTACATCTGTCATCAACAAATTTCACAACCAAGCCAATTTTGGCTAATGCAGAAACTGATAACAGATTCTTCTTGATCCCTGGCACAAATAAAGCATCTGACAAAGTGAAAGAACTACCATCAACAGTAGTCAAAAATGATCTTACCAACTCCCATAACAGGATAAGAGGAGTTGTTGGTGCATGTAACAGTATTCCCTGTAGGGGCAGGCTCGAGTGAAGAGAAGAAACTGTGCTGCGAGGTAATATGTTTGGTCGCCCCACTGTCAAAGTACCAAACATCTGAGTCTACTGCAGACATGCACTGATCATGAGAAGATGGGTCAAAACTGCAGACAGTAGTAAACGCCCATTCTTCTTCCTGCACAAGATTTGCAGACTCTGTTTTTGGTGTAGAGGCCTCTGCAACAACCATTCCAGCCTCTTTTGAAGCCAGTTTTGGACAGTTCTTTATGATATGATCATTTCCTTTACAGTACTTGCAGAACAATTTCTGCTTTTCTGATTTCTTCTCATCTTTATCCTAGTTCTTCGATTGTGTAGCATTTGCAGATTTCTGCTTACTAGTAGAAGAGCTCCATTTTCCTTTGCCCTTCTGACTAGCCAGGAAAGCTTGATCTGCAACTCGCATAGTGGACCTATTTTTCCTGGACTGATCTTCTTGCAACATAACAGAGACTAACTCCTCAAATGATAAGGCATTTGGATTGCCTTTCATCATCAACCGAAGAGTAGAAGCAAAACTCTGATATGAATCAGGAAGACCATTCAGAACGGTCTACACAAGTGAGCTATCTGGTATAACCTCATCAACAGAAATCAACTGTTCCTTCAAGTCTTTGATCTTCATTAGGAAACTGTCCATAGAATCACCTTCATTCATGTGCTCACTCTCCAACTGTTTTCGGAGGTAAGCAACACGAGCCTCATTCCTAGCTTGGTACAATGTGGTAAGTGTATCCCAAGCATCCTTAGCTATTCTGCAAGAGTGAATATGAGGAATAATGGCACATTTGAGAGACAAAGCTATCAATGCATGTGCCTGGGAATCTCTGCCATCCCAACGAATCTGCTCTGTAGTAGGTGCAACAGAAACAGTAGCACCAACAGGAATCTGCACAATATCATCTTCGACACCATCTTCATCAGCTCCAGCACCTGTATTTGCAGTACCTGTAGTTGCAGGTGTAACGGGACGTCTTTCAACACCCTGCACAATGTTCCACAGTCCTTTTGCAACCAATACATGTTGCATCATATAAGCCCATAATGGGTAGTTGGTACCATCCAACTTATCCTCAACAGCCAACATACGGAATACATCACTGCTTTCAGCCATGGCCGGTGACTAAAATACCTTGATGCAGAAAATTGACTGTATCTCAAAAAGTTGAACGAAACTGCCCAGACGAGTTCTGCTAGACTTGTAGCAGAGTTCGAGATGCTTAAACTGACGAACAGAAACTGGTATATACCTTTGGCACAAAAAGACGAAATAGCCTGCACAAGCGCTATGATAGTGCGTTCGAAGGCCGAAATGAGCTCAGACCGCGATTTCAACACCACAAAGCAAAGCAGTTTTGATCTCAGAAACACGCTGAGTATGCTCACCAAAATTTGTGCAATTCTGAGACTGCAAACGGAGGAGTGTCAACGACGCCCTAGATGAAGCGACGACATGCTCTGATACCAATTGTTGGAGTTAGACGTCTGCGGAAGCACGCGAACAGCACAAGGAAGAAGAAGAAGCTTGGAGCACAACACACAATACTGAATGTATTACTAGAGAATGTACAAAGATAAGTAGCCCATTAGGGCAATAGGCGTATATACAAGCCGGGAGAAAAAAACCTCCTAAAGAGGGAAAAAAGTGCCCCGACGGTTCTAGTGTGTTCACACACATCACTACCTAAATATATCAACAGTTGACAAGCTTCACATAACTCATGTAGTCCAATGCTATTAAATTTTGAAAGACCTCTTACCACTTCATGTTTGCTCATGTTCTTCAGCTTTGGAATGTTGATGTGTCCTATTCTTTTGTGCCATAAGTCCAGCTCTGAAATCTTGTTGTTCCCACATTGAATGTACATGACCTTTCCATGTTGATGTTGGACGTCCAAAGTGAATATCCTTCCTTCTCTTCTACCTCGAGCAATGACCTTGAAACCTTCCTTTGGATTCTTTATGAAGCACCCATTCTCATTGAATATGACATGATAACCCTTCTCTACCATTTGTCCTACTGAAATCAAGTTCTTTGAAATTGTAGGAACATGAAGAACATTAGATAGTACCTTTGCTCTACTTGTATCTCCAAGCCTTATATCTCCAATATGTTGTTACTACAACCTGAATCAATGTACCATTTTTTGTCACCTTCACAAGAGCTTCTATACCCATGTCTCATTGCAACTAGTGTGTCCTTGCTTCCTTCACTTGAGGTGCTTGCATAGTTGCTCTGGTTCCTTTGATTGCCTCCATTTGGTCTTCCATTCTTGAGCCAACAATCACTAGCATAGTGTCCTACTTTACCACAATGATAGCATGTTACACCTTTATGAGAATTGTAGTAGCCTCGGCTTCTTCCTCTACTTCTACCTCGACCTCTTCCTTGTGTGTATGCATCCTTGTTGTCTTCCCAAGTGTTTTGATTGTAGTTGGAGTTGTTGTGACCTCTTCCTTTTCCTCTTGAGATCTAGTGCTAGTGTTCCGAGGAGGAGCTATAAATTGCAAGGCAAAGACCATTTTGAGATCCGAAAATTTGATGGCACAAACTTTGCTCTAAGGAAAAATCAGAGGTAAGATGTGCTGATTCAAAGGAGGCAATGGAAGCCAGTAAATGGAATTTCAAAGAAGCCTGTTGACGTGGAAGATGATTGGGATGAGTTAGATGAAATGGCCAGGTCTACCATTCGCTTGCACCTGGCAGATAATGTTTACTTTACAGTATTAGATTGTGAAAGTGTAGAGGAGCTTTGGAAGAAGTTATGCAATACATATGAAAAAGAGATGGCATCAAATAAAGTATATCTGATGAGAAAACTATATGACCTTCGTATGAAGGACACAAATAGTGTTGTTGCTCATCTAAATGAGTTTGATGCTATATTCTCTCAGTTACAGGCTCAGAAAATGGATATGGGTAATGAAATGAAAGCAGTATTGCTGTTATGCACCTTGCCTTCATCATGGAATACATTTTGCACAACTATTAGCAATAGTGCACTTGGTGGTAAACTCGTTTATGATGACATATGTGGAGCACTCTTGAGTGAGGAGATTCATAGAAAATCCATGGTTGGCACTCAGAGTGAAGATGCATATAATGTTCATGATTCTTACCAAGGAAAGAATCAACAACGTGGCAGGAGCAAGAACAAGGAAAAGAATGTTAAACAGAATAAGAGTAGAAGTAAATCAAGGAAGAGGGATATCGAATGCCATTATTTTCATAAGAAAGGACACATGAAGAAAGACTGTTATGCATTAAAGAATGCTAAAGGTAAAGGGCAGAATGTTGATGGGCATGTTAAACAGTTACCTACACCATCTACTTCGACTATGAAGATTGAAGAAATTAATGCTATTTCTGATGATGCTGATGTGTTGACATTTGATAGTACTGTGCCAACTGAGGCTCTTATGGCTGATTCTCTTTCCCACACCTGGCTGCTAAATTCTGGTGCTTCTTTCCATGTGACACCACATAGAGAATGGTTCTCTAATTATGCAGCAAAGTCTCTTGGTGCCGTGAGACTTGGTGATTCTTACTAGTGTGATGTTGTGGGGATTGGAGATGTGGTTGTGCCATTCATTGATGGTTCAAAATTTACTATGCATTATGTACGCCATGTACCTCAGTTATCACGCAGTTTGATGTCAGTTGGTCAACTTGATGACCTTGGTTACAAGGTGGTCTTCTATGCTCAGTCCTTTCGCATATCAAAGGGCAATATGGTTATTGCAAAAGGAAGAAAAGTTGGCCCACTTTATCCTTTATTTGTATCACAGAAAGAACACTTGTTAGCTGAACAGCCTATGGCTTGTATTTGGCATGGTTGTTTGGGCCATATATCTCGTAGTGGAATGGAAAATCTTTCTCGTTCTGGCTACTTACCTGTGTTATCTTTCTCTGATTTTTCATTTTGTGAGCATTGTCAATATGGAAAGCAAACTTAAAATGTGCATAGAACGCACATTGAATCTTCAATTCAGCCTTTAGATCTCGTTCATACAGATGTGTGTGGTCCTATGCCAACTAGGTCCTTAGGTGGTTCTCTTTACTTTGTCACTTTCATAGATGATGCTACTAGAAAAGTTTGGGTATATCCTATCAAATTGAAGGATGAGGTATTCCCTACTTTCAGCTTAAGGCTTTACATTCAAATAATGGGGGTGAGTATACCTCACATGAATTCAGCCTTTTTTGTCAGTCTAGAGGGATTCGTAGAGAGTTTACAACTCCTTATACCCCAGTACAGAATGGTGTAGCTGAGAGGATGAATAGAACTATTCAAGATAGAGTAATCTCTATGCTGCATCATGCAAACCTCTCACAAGGTTTTTGGGCAGAAGCAGTATTGACTGCAGTTCATGTGATTAACCTTTCACCTAGTACTGCCAAAGGTTTGAAAGTGGCACAAGAGTTATGGACAGGGAAGCCACCATATTATCATCATCTTTGAGTTTTTGGGTGTGAAGCATATGTTCATATACCAAAGAATCTTAGACAAAAGTTGGATCATAAGTCAAAGAAAATGCATTTTACTTGGATATGGGCAAGAAGGATAATTTGGATATCGCTTATGGGATCTTGAAACACGCTCACTGATCAGAAGTAGTGATGTCATTTTCAATGAGTCTAAGATGCATAAATAGCCCATTAAGGAGGTTGAAGTGAGAAGAGTGGTGTTTGAGGATACTAGTCCTCCGGTTAGCATGCATAAAAATGCTGGACATAGGGATGTTCAAGAGAATGTCCATTCAGATCAGTCTGCACATATTCTTGTTCAGCAACCATTGAGACGTTCTACACGTGTCTCACATCCACCTGATAGATATGTTCCAGGTTTAGATTTTGTTATGCTAACAGATGCCGGTGAGCCCTCTGGCTAAAAAGAGGCTAGCAGACAGAGGACCATGTCAAGTGGGAGCGTGCCATGAAGAGTGAGTCAGATTCTACTCACAAGAATGGTACTTGGGATTTGGTACCTTTGCCAAAGGGCAGGAAAGCTTTACCATGTAAATGGGTATATAAGCTGAAATTCACATCAGATAGTGCTTCTCCAAAGTATAAAGCATGACTTGTTGCAAAGGGTTTTCAGCAACAACATGGTGTTGATTTCGAGTAAATCTTCTCTCCCATGGTCAAGATGCCTACCCTGCGCATGTTGCTTGGATTCGTTGCAATGGAGGACTTAGAGCTAGTCCAAATGGATGTGAAAACTGCTTTCTTGCATGGAGATCTTACAGATGAGATCTATATGGAACAACCAGAGGGTTATGTAGGAGGCAAGGAAAGTCTAGTTTGTAAGCTTACGAAGAGCTTGTATGGACTTAAATAGTCCCCTAGACAATGGTACCAAAACTTGATGCTTTTATGAAGTCTCAAGGCTATTCTCGAAGCAATGAGGATCATTGTCTCTACACAAAGAGATGCTCAGATGGCGGCTTGATATGCTTGATACTTTATGTCAATGATATGTTGATTGCTAGGAAGTCCTTTTATGATTTGTCAATTCTCAAAAAGAAGTTGAGTCAGACATTTGATATGAAGGATTTGGGGGATGGCAAACATATTCTTGGCATGCGTATTGCTCATGATAGGAGCAAAAGATGCATATACTTGTCTCAAAGTGAGTACGTATCCAAAGTACTTCACTGGTTCAATATGCAGGGTGGAAAGGCATTGAATACACCTTTACCCACATATGTGAAATTGAGCAAGGATGATTGCCCCAAATTAGATGAGGAAAAGGAATTCATGACCAAAATTCCCCATCAGTCTGCTGTTGGTAGTCTCATGTATGTTATGGTAGCTACGAGACTAGACATTGCATTTGTAGTGGGAGTTGTGAGCAGATATATGTCTAATCCTGGCAACAAACATTGGGAAGTGTTCAAGATGATTTTAAGATATCTGAGTGGCACTAAGGACAAGTGTCTATGCTTAGGTAGAGGGAAAGTATCCATTATTGGTTACACAGATTTTGACTATGCTGGTTGTATAGACAATCGTAAGTCTACATCAGGGTACATTTTTCATTTTGTTGGAGGTGCTATCTCTTGGAGATCTCATCTTCAAGAATGTACAATTGTTTCCACTGCAGAAGCAAAGTATGTTGCAGCAAGTGAGGCATGTAAGGAAGCATTGTGGCTTTCTTGTCTTGCTTGTGATATGGGTTTACCCCAACATGTACCTCATTTGCTCAGTGATAATCAGAGTGCCATTGCCTTGGCTAAGAATCCGGTCTATCATGCAAAGACCAAGCACATTGAGGTGAGGTATCACTTCATTCGAGATTGCTTAGCCACTGAGCGCATTATTCTTGAGAAGGTTCACACTCGAGATAATGCTGCAGATGCTTTGACTAAAGCTCTACCACAGGATAACTTCCGACACTATTGTCACTTGATGGGGGTTACTTGATTCATGATCTTACACAGTCACTTGTATACTGTGTAACATGCCCATCAGGTGGGAGGTATAGTTTGTATACTTACACTCAGGTATTCTTTATCATTCTTTATTTTTCTCCCATAGTTACTTTGACCATATTGGCCTTTAGTGGGAGATTGTTACCGTAGGCCAAATGGCCACTAGACACTTCTTTGTATATGTTCTTTAATAAAACATATAGTGGCCTAGTCAGTCACAGACTGCAAGTTCAAATGCATTCTGTAAGACCTAAGAAGTCTTTCTTCGTGCTCCCTGTGTACTGTGTTTTTCTGTGTATTCTGTAGTCTCTATGCGGAGTACCGTGTGCGGCCTTAGGAGCTCGATTTTCTACTCGGAGGATATCATCGTGGAGAGCACAAGAAGGAGAGCACACTGTGGTGCATCTCCATTGAAATACTTCACATGGTAGCTTCTTTATCACCCAACTACTTTTGCAATTCATCCTTACTCTACAGAAGAGATGTAATCTACTCCTCCTTATCTACCAACATCTGAGCATTGTCGGCATTGATCTAAGTGGCCTCCTGTAATTGTATCTCCAATTCTTTAAAGCCTTTAGCTTTGGCCATTGCTACTTGAAGACTTTCAGTCAATGACACAATCTGATCATTAGCAAAATTCCTCTTCATCAACAAGCTTGCAACCTAATTCTAGAGGTCATCCTTGTCAGATCTAACTTATCAAAGCTCATCCTTGATAGCTTGAAATTGCTCTCTTATCTCTTGATGATCTTCAGTAATTTCTTCGATATGAATCTCATTAGAGATATTAGCACGACCTACTAAAGCATCTTGCAATTCAATATTTTGTTGTTTCAACAACAACAAGTCGGTATGCATTTGATCCTATTCCATGGATTAGCGTCTGAGAGTCTAGCATACTTGTATTCTCCTGAGCAGGCTCTGTCAAACATCTGCTTCATCTCTATAGTCGGAGCTAATTCTATTGATGTTGTGATTCCCTATTGACTAACATATAACTGCATTGCTATATATACCGGGTCAATCATCATGTGCATTGTTTCACCAATACGAAACTCGATGAATGCCATTTGATCACTGGTAGCTTCCAATTGATCATGATACTGCTGAGCAAATGAATTGATCATCAGATTGTTGAGGATGCTGGGCCATGGTATCTATGCATATTGTAGTACACCACGGCACGAGAACCACTCCACATGCGGCTGTGTTAAGTGATCAAGAATCACCAACGAGCTCATGTTAGTCAATTTGAGGAAGTTGGGCAAATGGTGCCTATCATTGTTGCGAAAAGGATTGAACACTATAGCAAAGACAAATCTTCACAGTGAAAAATACAGGTAAACATTGAGGCGATGAAGCACGAGAGTTAAATCCTATGTAAAAAAATCCACTAAAAAATTATGTGCATGTGTGTGCTGATTTGCATGTGCACAATTTGACAAAGAGGACCTTAAATAATGCATGCAGGAAAATGATTCCAAGTCAAAGTGAAGATGCACTTCAAAGATCTTCCTTCAAGTGCCGCCCATCATGCATGAAACCATGATCCCTTTTATTAAATGCTTGACAAATTTCACTTTATTCTAATACTATATATACTATATACAAGGGTGCCTATAGCATTATCCATGATAAGGTCGCAGCTTGAACCGATTGGCTGGAGTCCGTAAAATATCACCTACCAGCATGGCTAACTAGAATGTAGTTGGTCCAATCTCCTGATGAATCCAGAAAGGAACTATCCACCATAGCTTGAATGTACCCACTTGATGCTTCATTTTTTAATTAAAAAATAGAACCAAATCACCCATCTGAAAAATAGGAGTCCGTAATTGTCGATCATGCCAATGTCATTGCCTATTCTTGACTACTTGCATTAATAAAAGCTATTATATCGACGTTCTTCAAGTTGTCATAAAGTGTCAACCCAAAAAATTAGAGATTCCTCTGGTAAGAGTCTTTTCTAAATGGCAATCTATAAACTAGGGACCGTAATTTCCATACGCATGATAGCTTCCATATCATAAATAAGTTTAAAAGGCATAAAGCCTGCAGACACTTTGTACGGAGGCCGATAAGCCCACAGTACTGAAGATAAGTACTGCTCCCATTTGGTTGGACATTCAAGAAGAAATTTCTGCAGCATACTAAGTAGGACCTTGTTTGTGCTTTCAGCCAATCCATTGGCACGAGGATAGTAGGAGGAACTAAAGTCCGTAACGAGGGAATAATTTTATAATTAAGATCATGGCAACACTATGGGCTGTTGAATGGTGCAAACTCCATGCATCTACCCATCTCGTACAATAATCTATGCAAGTAAGAATAAATGTTTTACCCAAGGCAGTCGGAGGGCAAATCGGACCAATAAAATCCAA
Organism: Ceratopteris richardii; assembly: GCA_020310875.1. NCBI lineage: Eukaryota > Viridiplantae > Streptophyta > Polypodiopsida > Polypodiales > Pteridaceae > Ceratopteris > Ceratopteris richardii. The sequence goes on along the minus strand of CM035435.1, from coordinate 22,796,801 downwards.
ACCCCACTTTCAAAAAGGCTCTAGAGGTAAAATGGGTTGCAAAGGGAAACGATGAATATCACGTGGTTCACCAGTTCGCTGACAAGGATCACATTGTAGTACATGATCACAAACATCCTTATGCATGGTAGGCCACCATAATCCACTATGTAATATTTTGTGAATTATTAAGTCTGTACCTCGATGATCACCAGAAATTCTGGAATGATCATAATCACAATAGGGACTTCATCAGGGGGCACATGACGAAGCCAGATGCCCGTGAGATCCTTATAATACAATTGATCCAAGAGAATGAAAATCTATAGCTTCAAAATTCTAATTTTCTCCTAGCTACGGATTGTAAATGAGAGGGAGGAGCACTAGTTGCCTAAAAGGAGAGCATTTCCTCATACCAGGTAGGAGTGCCCAATTCTAGTTCAATCTAATCTACGACATAAAATAAATCTGCATCAAGAAAGGATTCATTAACTCCATCCAGTGGTTCACCATTATCTAATCGGGAAAGGACATCAACAATAATATTTGAAGATCCGGGGGGATGAACTACATCATAATCATATTCTTGTAATAAGAGAACACATCGAGGTACTCTCTCGAGAAGATTTTGTTGCTTAACTAAATAAAGAAGTGCAGAATGATCAACATAAAAAGTGAAAGCACGGCCTAACAAATAGTGCCAAAATTTCTTGATTGAATAGATTAGCCCTAGACACTCAATACATAATAAAATAACAAAAGATTAAATAACACAATGATATATGCAGAGCCATTGCATCAAAGTTTGTATGTATATTGATGAACAAAGCATTATAGGATACAACCTGCTTGTGTACGCAACTCACACTCAACTACTCTCTCTGCATAAGGAGATCCCCCTAGTCATACGAATAGGAAGTACTTATTCTTCTCTATTCCTTCAGTTACACAGATGAACATTTGTTGAATTCTCTGGAGGTTCAGACCTATTTTACAAAATATATAATTCTAGATTTGCAAAATAAGTCATACCAGTGGCAGGCTAACACTAGGGAATTCATTGAAGTATAGTCCTCACATGTACTGATTATGCCACATGTTGGGCTGAGGATTGGGTTGTGAATGACCTTAGAAATTATCCTGGATTAGGGTGCACACCTTGTGAATGATGTCATCATGGCACTAACGAAGGATTTCAATATCATTCATAAGTATAACACACCGTACTCCCCTCCGCTAATGGATTAGCCAAAAGTACTAACAAAACTCTACTCGCAATGCAAAAAAAGTTAATTCAAGATTGTCCCAAATGATGGGACCAATTCTTTCCATTGGTATTCTGGGCTTATTGTACCACTTATAAAGTGGCCACTAGTTTCACCCCCTTTAAATTGACCTATGAGTTAGAAGCTATTGCCCTGATGGAAGTCGTGGTACCTAGCCTACGATTTGCATTAGACCACAAAATGGCTACCTAAAGAATCGATTTATCATCGACTTGATGCCCTGTGAGCATTAGATGAAGAGCAATTCGAGAGTTTTCTCTTGATGCAAGAATTTCAAATCCGAAAAGCTCATACCCATGATAGATTCTTGAAGACACCAATTTTTTCTAAAGGCCAATTAGTATCATTTTATAATTTGAAAATTGATCGCAAAACAAGAAAATTTAAAGTTTGGTGGTTCAATCCTTACCGATTTTCATCTTGGCTCAGTCCGAAAACTTTTTTATTGCAATCTCTATTGGAGTTAGATGCCTGTGGAAGCACACAAACAGTAGAAGGAAGAAGAAGAAGCTTGACTGAATGTATTACTAGAGAATGTACAAAGATAAGTATCCCATTAGGGCAATAGGCGTATATACAAGCCAGGGGAAAAAAACCTCCTAAAGAGGGGAAAAAGTGCCCCGACGGTCCTAGTATGTTCACACACATCGCTACCTAAATATATCAACAAATCCCCCCTGGGAGTGACACAGTAAACAAGGAGCTGGCACTCATGTATAAGGAAGTGCCAAGCTATGTGGAAATCACTCCACAAAAGGAAGTAAGCCCAAAGCTTTGCGGAAAGCTTCAAACTTCTCCATAGCTAGAGCCTTCATGAAAAGGTCTGCTATGTTCTCCTGCGTAGGCACATATGCCAAGCTGATCTCCCAAGTAGAGAACCTCTCCCTGACATAGTGATAATGCACCTCAATGTCCTTAGTGCGAGCATGGAACACATGGTTCCTTGCAACTACCAATGCGCTCTGACTATCAGTGAAGATGGTGGTGACAGAAGACTGGCCAACACCCAAATCAACCATAAGGCGTCTGAGCCACACACACTCAACAATCGCTGTGAAAGATGCCCTATACTCAGCCTCACAACTCGAAGTGGCCACAGTAGTCTGCTTCTTTCTCAACCATGATATACATGAGCTACCAAGCATGAAGCAAAAACCGTTGGTGGACACACGAGTGTCATAGCAACCAGCCCAATCTGAGTCAGAAAAAGCATGCAAATCTGGCGGTAGTGATCCCCCCTTGGGATAAAACAACCCAAGTATCCGAGTACCACTCAAGTAGCGAAAGATGTGCTTAACCGCCTTCCAATGCGTGACTTCTAGGCAATGCATAAACCTACTCATCTGTGAGATAGCAAACTGAATATCTAGCTGAGTAATGCATAAATAAATCAAGCATCCAACAGCCTGTTAACAGAGAACAACATCAAATGCATCTCCAGCATCATGAAGACTCAATCGTAAACCTGTCTCCATAGGAATGGCAATAGGCTTACAGTCTTCAAGGCCAAAACACTACAATAATGTGTCAATATATTTCGTTTGACACAAAGCCATTCCACCATCGACTTGCATAAACTGAATGCCCAAATAGTGATGCAAATGCCCCAAATCAGACATCTCAAATGAGGCATGCAAATCAGCCTTGAAATCAGCAATATGCTTCTCAATAGGACCAGTGAGCAGCATGTCATCAACATAGACAACAATGATTAGAAGCACATCATTAGCACGCTTAACATATAAGGTGCTTTCAGTTTGACTGTTCTCAAAACCATGTGCAACCAGATAGGCATGTATCTTCTCCTCATTAGGACCAGCACTAGACTGTCCACCTGTAAAAAGAGGCATCAAAGTATCATACATGTCTTTGGAGCTAACAGATGTCTCCTTGGTACATGAAAGCAATGGCTGAATAGCATCTTCCACAAAAACAATATCACGGCTAACCAGAATGCGTTTATTCTGTGGATGATACAGACGATAGCCTTTACTTTCAGAACTGTACCCAACAAAAATACATTTTACTGCCTTATCATCCAATTTTCGGGCACTAATGCATATGCCAAACAACCAAAAACACACAGATGAGCAACAGATGGATTGCGGTCATGCCAAGCCTCATATGGAGTGATAGACTGCAACGCTTTAGTGGGACATCTGTTAAGTACATATGTTGCACACATGACAGCCTCAAGCCAGAAACTATGTGGTAAAGCCTGACTCTTGACCATACACCTCGCCATCTCCATGAGTGACCTGTTCTTCCATTTAGCAACTCCATTCTGTTGAGGTGTATACGGCACTGTACACTGGTGTTTTATCCCACTTTCAGCCAGAAATGCATTAAAATCAGAAGACATATATTCCCCCCCTCGATCAAAATGGAGGGTGCCCATTTTACATGCTGATAGATTTTCAGCCAAAACCAAAAACTGTTTGAAGCACAAAAACACTTCGGACTTTGCCTTCAATGGAAACCCATGCATGCCTGGAAAAATCATCAATGAAAGTCACGAAGTAAAGATAGTTTCCAAAAGAAGGTGTCTACATAGGACCACAGACATCACTATGTACAAGCTGCAATTTCTACGTAGCCCGAACTAAACCATCTTTTGGAAAGGAGGAACGCTGCATTTTGCCCAAAATACAGCCTTCACATACATGTTTTCCAGGTGCCTCAAGCTTGGGCAAAGAAGACACCATATCAGATTTCTGCAGGCATAGCAAACTAGCAAAATTCAGATGACCAAAGCGTGCATGCCAAAGCTTTGCATCTGACATAGCCTGAGAATCATGAACTGCACATGCCGAATCATTCACAGATCTTTCATAGTCTATGAGCTTATACAGCCCACGACATAAAATGCCAGAAGCAATAATAACATCGCCATTCGACAGATCATGAACTGTACATCTGTCATCAACAAATTTCACAACCTAGCCAATCTTGGCTAATGCAGAAACTGATAACAGATTCTTCTTGATCCCTGGCAGAAATAAAGCATCTGACAAGGTGAAAGAACTACCATCACCAATAGTCAGAATGATCTTACCAACTCCCATAACAGGATAAGAGGAGTTGTTGGTGCATGTGACAGTATTCCCTGTAGGGGCAGGCTCGAGTGAAGAGAAGAAACTGCGCTGCGAGGTAATATGTTTGGTCGCCCCATTGTCAAAGTACCAAACATCTGAGTCCACTGCAGACATGCACTGCTCATGAGAAGATGGGTCAAAACTACAAACAGTAGTAAATGCCCATTCTTCTTCCTGCACAAGATTAGAAGACTCTATTTTTGGTGTAGAGGCTTCTGCAACAACCATTCAAGCCTCCTTTTTCTTTGCCTCTTTTGCAGCCAGTTTTGGATAGTTCTTTATGATATGATCATTCCCTTTACAGTACTTGCAAAACAATTTCTGCTTTTCTGATTTCTTCTCATCTTTATCCTGGTTCTTCGAATGTGCAGCATTTGTAGATTTCTGCTTACTAGTAGAAGAGCTCCATTTTCCTTTGCCCTTCTGACTAGCTAGGAAAGCTTGATTTGCAACACGCATAATGGACTTGTTCTGCCTGGACTAATCTTCCTGCAACAGAACAAAGACTAACTCCTCAAATGATAAGGCATTTGGATTTCCTTTCATCATCAACCGAAGAGTAGAAGCAAAACTCTGATATGAATCAGGAAGACCATTCAGAATGGTCTACACAAGTGATCTATCTGGTATAACCTCATCAGCAGAAATCAACTGTTCCTTCAAATCTTTGATCTTCGTTAGGAAACTGTCCATAGAATCACCTTCATTCATGTGCTCACTCTCCACCTGTTTTCGGAGGTAAGCAACACGAGCCTCATTCCTAGCTTGGTACAATGTTGTAAGTGTATCCCAAGCATCCCTAGTTGTTCTGCAAGGGCGAATATGAGGAATAATGGCACGTTTGACAGACAAAGCTATCAATGCATGTGCCTCGGCATCTCTGTCATCCCAATGAATCTGCTCTACAATAGGTGTAGCAGAAACAACAGCATGAACAGGAATATGCACAATATCATCTTCGACACCATCTTCAGCAGCTCCATCACATGTATTCATAGTACCTGTTGTTATAGGTGTAACAAGACGTCTTTCAACACCCTGCACAATGTTCCACAATCCTTTTGGAACCAAAACATGTCGCATCATATAAGCCCATAATGGGTAGTTGGTACCATCCAACTTATCCTCAACAGCCAACATACGGAATACATCACTACTTTCAGCCATGGCCGGTGACTAAAATACCTTGATGTAGAAAATTGATTGTATCTCAAAAAGTTGAACGGAACTGCCAAGACGAGTTCTGCTAAACCTATAGCAGACTTTGATACACTTATACTGGCGAATAGAAACATGTATATACCTTTGGCACAAAAAGACGAAATAGCCTGCACAAGCACTATGATAGTGCGTTCGGAGGCCGAAACGAGCTCAGATCGTGATTTCGGCACATAGAACGAAGCTGTTTTGATCTGGAAAACACGCTGAGTATGCTCACCAAAATTCATGTGATTCTGAGACTGCAAACGGAGGAGTGTCGACGGCACCCTAGATGAAGCGACGACCTGCTCTGATACCAATTGTTGGAGTTAGATTCCTGCGGAAGCACACAAACAGCAGAAGGAAGAAGAAGAAGCTTGGGGCACAACACACAAGACTGAATGTATTACTAGAGAATGTACAAAGATAAGTAGCCCATTAGGGCAATAGGCATATATACAAGCCGGGGGAAAAAAACCTCCTAAAGAGGGAAAAAAGTGCCCCGGCGGTCCTAGTATGTTCACACACATCACTACCTAAATATATCAACAGTCTCTTATCGGAGAACCGATTAAAAATTTGGTCAATGGCTCAAAAGTGCACCCTTTCCATTGACCTACCACATGTGCAACAATTTTGCCACCCATGTCTGCATGTTATCGCATGATGATTAATCAAAATCTCTTGACTTGTACACACCCTTCTCCTTTTTTATCGATCCCTATGACCATATCATTATAGTGTTTGATTATATACCACATTAATGGCATACAACTTTGTTTCTTGCTTGCAATCTTGCATATTACTATGTGTACTCTCAAGCTGCCACACACCCAGCTCCTCACCACCATGGAAGCATTCCTCACCACCATGGAAGCATTAGCCCCTATTGAGAAAGGATTACAGATTCTTCATTTTTGACTATTATGGTGGGTGCTCTTAGGCTAATAGACTTAGTTTCCCAAGGTCATGTGAACTTGGGTAATTCTTGTAAGGAATTAGATTCAAACTCCATTTGTTCACTAAGATGTTCTTCTTCTACATCATCATAGATAGAGGGTATGTCTTGGGGGAATTGTTCCTGCAGGTCATTTATCTCTTGAATAGGGGGATGGGTTTATAGCTCTCATCTCCACTTCTCCTCTTGGATTTCTCTTAGGAACCCTTGTGAATACTTATGTATGGAACAAATATTTTCTTCATCCTCACTTGAGACAGAGATCATGCATTACCTTCCTGTGTCTCTAGGACAATAGGGTTCTTCTGCAGACTCTTCTTTTCATTGCTAGAAATCAAGTATTCTAACCTCTCCAATAGTCCTTGAAAATGTAGCTTTGGTTTTGCTATGTTAGTCCAATTGATATATCGAGAGGCTTCAAACATGGTTTGGGCTAATTCTACCATCTTCATGCAAAGTTTAGTTCTCTCAACTTCTAAGTCTGCCTTCGGATAGTTCTTACTCAATTCAGCTACATGAGGTCCTTCTCTTAATCTTGCCTGGTATGCTCGAAACATCATGTCTAAATTTTCAGGTATGGGTTCAGCTAGAACTGATCCTGGTCTCTGATTTGGGGTCTCCGGATTTGACTCTTGTGAAGTTAATTCTAAGATTTTAGCTCTAGTTTCCTTTAAACTTCCTTCCCATTTGCTTATCTTCCTACTCCATTTTCTCTTGGTTCTCTCTCGTGAATCCTTCCATGATTTAGTTTTTCTTCCGCTGGACTCTCCAACTTCGCTAGTCTCAACTATTTTATCAGGGTTAGGTTTTTGATTTTGTAACAGTGCTTGGGATCTTGTTATAGCTTGGATATGTATATACATAGGTGTGGACCCATCTGAGGTATGCACAATAAACCTATCAAATTAATGGCATTCGAGGCATTAGAAGGGTTCCTAGGACAATCTCTTATGACATGCTCTTTACCACATTCTGCACAAAATCCTTAAATGTTGTAATATTGTGACTGTCCTGCTATCGGAGGATGTGGGCACTCCTTTATGAAATGATCTCCTTGGCACCCAAAGCATGGTCCTTTAGGACCCTATGGTCTTGTCTTTCTCAATTAGGCCCATGGGTTAGGGTTGGCATACATTACATTGGCATAGTCAGACTCCCAATTGGGTTCCAACAGTGGACTATCATAGTGGTATATTTCCATGTCTTCCGGTGACTCAGTGTAGTATGCAGATGGACTATCTACATGAGTGGAATTGAAATTGCTAGAATTAGGATCACTTTCTGTGATCAGGGGTGAAGAAGGGATTAAAGCCCTATTGAAGTTCTCTTCTGCTGTCGCATATTTGACTGAGATTACATTAGTTGGATGGGGTTGTTGCTAAGCTAAGACTGGTTGAGGTCTTGGTTGAGTCTGGTAAGGGTAGTTCTATGGGGCCTATAGAAATGAGGCTGAGCATTGTATTGATCTGGGTATCTACTTGGTTGAGGATATGCTTGTGGGTAGTTTTGTTGGACTACTTGTTTGTTGTGTGGGAAATCTTGTGCTATGTGATTAGTGTACTACCTTTCTATTGTGCAATACTGCCCACTAGGATTGGCTTGATGTTGTGTTACATTAGACACACATTTGCGATGTATCACCTCCGCATGTGTAACAACGTTTCATAGATGTTAACTTGGCCATTTGTTTGCTAGAAACTCCTAGTTTCTAGGCCATCTTTTCTGTTAGGTCTTCTATAGAACTAGAATGTTTCGATGATGATTGAGAGGAGCTGCCTGTATCTTTCTAGACCTTTGAAAGTTCCAACTCATCTCCTAAATTATCCTCAATGTCTATGCAAATTCGTACACATTTCTCTAGAGTTTTGGGTTCCTTTACATATACATAAGATCATAGTTTAGAGCTCAAGAGGCCATCTAAAAACAAAGACACTTGCTTGGCCTGTGAGGGAAGTTCTGGCATAGGAAATCTCTCAATATAATGTCTAAACCTACATCCTGTGAGTCTCACTGTTTCCTGGGGGGTTTGTTTGAAGCTATGGATTAACAAGGAAGCGTTGTGCCTGATTCCACTTTTTGAAAATTCTCTGATGAATGATTCTAACAAGTGATGAATATCCCTAAATTGCCTTTTTTGCAAAGTTTGGAACTATGTTAAAACTGTGTTCTTTAGTGTAAGTCCAAACGCATTGTATTGCGTGAACATATCTTCCACTTGTTCCGCTCGCAACACTTGCTTAAACTCGGCAATGTGAATCATTATTTGATGTTTGAGAGGAATATCATGAAGTATATTTCTTTAAAAAAATGAAATTTCTAGCCCCCACAACTCACTGCACTCCCGTCTTACATGTTGCCTCTGTGTTGATGCCTCGGGCTACTACTGGATGTACTGCCAACGATCCTAAATAGTTTTATTCATCCTTTCAGTTACACCATTTTGTATTGGGGAACAAGGAGCTATAATCTCTCTAAAAATTCCCCTATATTGAGAAGAAAGGTTGAATTCATGTGAGGTATACTCACCCCCATTATCTGAATGTAAAGTCTTGAGCTTAGTTGCTTTTTCGGTCTCAACTGAAGCAATATTTTTTTTTATTTAGTAGGATATACCTAGACTTTTCTAATAGCATCATCTATGAAAATGACAAAGTAAAGAGAATCACCTAATGACCTTGTGGGCATAGGACCACACATATCTATATGAACGAGATCTAAAGGCTAAATGGAAGAGTCAATGTGCATCTTATGCACATTCCTAGTTTGCTTTCCATATTGACAATGCTCGCATAATGAAAAATTAGAGGAAGATAGCACAAGTAAGTAGCCTCAATGGGGACAACACAATCAAGTGTCAAAACATCATCATTAGAAATTGCATTAAAATTTCTTCAATCTTCACAATCAAATCAAATACTTTAGGTAGTTCTTCAACATGCCCATCATCATTTTGTCCTATACCTTTATCATTCTTTAATGCATAGCAATCTTTCTTCATATGTCCTTTATTATGAACATAATGGCATTCGAAATCCTGCTTGATTTACTTCTACTCTTATTTTCTTGACCATTCTTTTCATTGTTCTTGCTCCTGTCATGTTGTTGATTCTTTCCTTGGTAACAATCACGAGCATTATATGCATCTCCACTATGAGTGCAAACCATAGATTCTCTATGAATCTCCTCACTCAAGAGTGCTCCACATATGTCATTATAGACTAGTTTACCACAAGGTCCACTATTGCTAATAGCTGTGCAAAACATACCCCATGATGATATCAGGTGCATAACAACAAGACTATTTTCATTTCATTATCCATCTCCATTTTTCGAAGCTGTATTTAAGAGAATATAGCATCAAACTCATTTAGATGAGAAGCAACACTATTTGTGTCCTTCATGCAATTGTCATATAATTTTCTCATCATATACACTTTATTTTATGTCGTTTCTTTTTCATATGTAGTGCATAACTTCTTCCAAAGCTTCTCTGCACTTTCAGAGTACAGTACTGTAAAGAAAACATTATCTACCAAGTGTAATCAAATGGTAGACCTAGCCATTTCATCCAACTCATCCCAATCATCATTATCCATATCAACATGCTTCTTTGAGATTCCATTTACTAGCTTCCACTATCTCCTTTGAATTAGCACATCTTTAATACGATTCTTCCATAGAGCAAAGTTTGTGCCATCAAATTTTTGGATGTCAAAGTATTCTTTCCCTGACAAGTTGGAGCTAGGATAGTCCAAACACCACTAAGGTTCAAAAAAGAATGAACAAGTGTGAGATTCTTGGAAAAAATCGATAGTGTCTCCTTAGAACAATGAATGGATTAATGAACAACAATGACCAACCAAAAGAATTATGTGAGAATGTGTGCTCACACCAATAAGTGTGTCAAGGAGTAAAATTGACCATTTTATAGCTGAAAAACATAAATCTAGAAAAACTTTTCCAGGCTCCTCTACAAAATGAGCAATGACCAGTGTCAAAAAAGTCACTAAACTACAAGTACTAACATGTAAACCTACATAGCGAATCATTGACTACACTACATATAACCTATTAGCCAAAAGAAGTCAACTAGGCTTATTGACTTGAATGACAAGGTATGCCAAGTTCTATGGCTTGGTTGTTGTTGGAGTTAGACATCTACAAAATCACGTGAACAACCCAAGGAAGAAGAAGAAGCTTGGAGCACAACACACAATACTGAATGTATTACTAGAGAATGTACAAGGATAAGTAGCCCATTAGGGCAGTAGGCATATATACAAGCCAGGGGAAAAAACCTTCCAAAGAGGGAAAAAAGTGCCCTGGTGGTCCTAGTGTGTTCACACACATCACTACCTAAATATATCAACGAATCCCCCCTGGGAGTGATGCGGTGAACAAGGAGATGGCACTCATGTATAAGGAAGTGCCAAGCTATGTGGAATCAATCCACAAAAGGAAGTAAGCCCAAAGCTTTGTGGAAAACTTCAAACTTCTCCCCAAGCAGAGACTTTGTGAAAAGGTCTACAATGTTCTCCTGCGTGGGCACATATGCCAAGCTGATCTCCCCAGTAGAGAACCTCTCCCTGACATAATGATAATGCACCTCAATGTGCTTAGTGCAAGCATGGAACACAAGGTTCCTCGCAACTGCCAATACACTCTGACTGTCAATGAAGATGGTGGTGGTAGAAGACTAGCCAACACCCAAATCAGCCATAAGGTGTCTGAGCCACACACACTCAGCAGTAGCTGTGAAAGCTGCCCTATACTCAGCCCCACAACTAGAAGTGGCCATAGTAGGCTGCTTCTTGCTCAACCAAGATATGCATGAGCTACCAAGCGTGAAGCAAAAGCCACTAGTAGACACACGAGTGTCATAGCAACCAGCCCAATCAAAGTAAAAAAAAGCATGCAAATCTGGCGGTAGTGATCCCCCCTTGGGATAAAACAACCCAAGTATCCGAGTACCACTCAAGTAGGAAAAGATGCGCTTAACCGCCTGCCAATGCTTGACTCCTTGGCAATGCATAAACCTGCTCATCTCTGAGACAACAAACTGAATATCTGGCCGAGTAATGCATAAGTAAATCAAGCATCCAACAACCTGCTGATAGAGAACAACATCAAATGCATCTCCAACATCCTGAAGACTCAATCGTAAACATGTCTCCATAGGAGTGGTAATAAGCTTACAGTCTTCAAGGCCGAAATGCTGCAATAATGTGTCAATATATTTCATTTGTCACAAAGCCATTCCACCATCAACATGCATAAACTGAATGCCCAAATAGTGATGCAAATGCCCCAAATCAGACATCTCAAATGAGGCATGTAAATCAGCCTTAAAATCAGCAATATGCCTCTCATGAGGACCAGTGAGAAGCATGTCATCAACATAAACCACAATGATCAGAAGAAAATCATTTGCACGTTTAACATATAAGGTGTTTTGAGTTGGACTGTTCTCAAAGCCATGTGCAATCAGATAGGCATGTATCTTTTCATACCAAGCACATGGTGCTTGCTTTAAGCCATATAATGCCTTCTTTAACCTGCACACTTGGTTCTCATGCCCTTTCTGCACAAATCCACGGAGCTGAAAAACATACACTTCTTCATGCAAGTCGCCATTCAGAAATGTTGTTTTGACATCCAACTAATGTACATTCCAACCATGATGAGCTGCAAGTGCACAGATGCTACAAACAATAGTCATTCGAAAAGTAGGTGCAAAGGTCTCATCAAAATCAATGCCTCTTTCTTGTGCATAACCCTTTGCAACAAGCCTAGCCTTATACCTGTCAATTGTACCATCAGGCTTACGCTTCAACTTGTATACCCACTTAGTCCCAATGGCCTTCTTGCCAGGAGGCAAGTTACATAAAGACCAAGTACCATTCTTCATTATAGCATCAATTCAGATTGCATAACAGCCATCCAATTTTCTGAATTTTGTGCTTAATCAAAGGAAATAGGCTCATTCTCATTACAAAGACTAGATGCAGCCATAGCATAGCAATCTGATGCAAAAGAGGCACTATGAGAGCTTGAACGAGTATGATATGAGAGAGGTGCATCTAATTTGCTATCACGCAAAGTTTGCACTAGCCATTGTGGCATAGTTTTTGCCTGCTCAATATCAGCTCTCTCATCAAAAAGTGCATCATGTAGATCTGCATAATAAATGGAATGATCTGCATCATCATATGAAACTTGCAAAGGCTGAGCAGTTGCCTCATTAGGACCAACACTAGACTGCCCACCTGTGAAAAGAGGCAGCAAAGTATCATACATGTCTTTGGAGCTAACAGATGTCTCCTTAGTACATGAAAGCAATGGCTGAATAGCATCTTCCACAAAAACAACATCACGGCTAACCAGAATGCGTTTAGTTTGTGGATGATATAGACGATAGCCTTTGGTTTCAAAATTGTACCCAACAAAAATACATTTTACTGCTTATCATCCAATTTTCTGCGATGTTGTTCAGGCACTAATGCATATGCCAAACAACCAAAAACACGTAGATGTGCAACAGATGGCTTGCGATCATGCCAAGCCTCATATGGAGTGATAGACTACAGCGCTTTAGTGGGACACCTGTATATGTTGCACACATGATAGCCTCAAGCCAAAAACTATGTGGTAAAGCCTAACTCTTGACCATACACCTCGCCATCTCCATGAGTGACCTGTTCTTTTGTTTAGCAACTCCATTCTATTGAGGTGTATACGGCACTGTACATTGGTGTTTTATCCCATGTTCAACCATAAATGCATTAAAATTAGAAGACATATACTCCCCTCCTCGATCAGAACGGAGGGTGCCCATTTCACATGTTGATAGATTTTCAGCCAAAACCAAAAACTGTTTGAAGCACATGAAAACTTTGGACTTTTCCTTCAAAGGATATACCCATGCATGCCTCGAAAAATCATCGATGAAAGTCATGAAGTAAAGATAATTTCCAAAAGAAGGTTTCTGCATAGGACCACATACATCACTATGTACAAGCTACAATTTTTGAGTAGCCTGAACTAAACCATCTTTTGGAAAGGAGGAATGCTGCATTTTGCCCAAAATACAGCCTTCACAAACATGTTTTATGGGTGCCTCAAGTTTGGGCAAAGAGGACACCATTTTAGATTTCTGTAGGTGTAAGAAACTAGCAAAATCCAGATGACCAAAGCACGCATGCCAAAGCTTCGCATTTGATATAGCCTGAGAATCATGTACTGCACATGCCAAATCATTTACAGATCTTTCATAGTCAATGAGCTTATACAACCCACGACATAAATTGCTAGAAGCAATAATCATGTCGCCATTTGATAGATCATGAACTATACATCTCTCATCAACAAATTTCACAACCAAGCCAATCTTGGCTAATGCAGAAACTGATAACAGATTTTTCTTGATCCTTGGCACAAACAAAGCATCTGACAAAGTGAAAGAACTACCATCAACAGTAGTCGAAATGATCTTACCAACTCCCATAACAGGATAAGAGGAGTTTTTGGTGCATGTAACAGTATTCCTTGTAGGGGAGGCTCGAGTGAAGAGAAGATGCGTTGCGAGCTAATATGTTTGGTCGCCCCACTGTCAAAGGACCAAACATCTGAGTGTACTACAGACATGCACTGCTCATGAGAAGATGGGTCAAAACTGCAAACAGTAGTACACTCCCATTCTTCTTCCTGCACAAGATTAGCAGACTCGGTTTTGGCTGTAGAGGCCTCTGCAACAACCATTCCAGCCTCTTTATTCTTTGCCTCTTTAGTAGCCGATTTCGGAGAGTTCTTTCTCTCTTTGATTGTGCAGAATTAGTCGATTTCTGCTTACTTGTTGAAGAGCTCCATTTTCCTTTACCCTTTTGACTAGCCAGGAAAGCTTGATCTGCAACATGCATAATGGACCTATTCTGCCTAGACTGATCCTATTGCAATAGAACAGAGACTAACTCCTCAAATGAGAAGGCATTTGGATTGCCTTTCATCATCAACCGAAGAGTAGAAGCAAAACTTTGATATGAATCAAGAAGACCATTCAGAACGGTCTGCACAAGTGAGCTATTTGGTATAACCTCATTAGCAGAAATCAACTATTCCTTCAAGTCTTTGATCTTTGTTAGAAACTGTCCATAGAATCACCTTCATTCATGTGCTCACTCTCCAATTGTTTTTGAAGGTAAGCAACACGAGCCTCATTCCTAGCTTGGTACAATGTGGTAAGTGTATCCCAAGCATCCTTAGCTGTTCTGCAAGAGTGAACGTGAGGAATTATGGAACGTTCGATAGACAAAGCTATCAATGCATGTGCTTGGGCATCTCTGCCATCCCAACGAATCTTCTTTATAGTAGGTGCAACAAAAACCGCATCACGAACAGGAATATGCAGAATATCATCATCTTTGACACCTTCTGCATCAGCTTCAGTACCTGCTGTTGTAACAGTTGCAGGTGTGATAGGACGTTTTTCAACACCCGACACAATGTTCCACAGTCCTTTTGCAACCAATACATGTCGCATCATATAGCCCAAAACAAGTAGTTGGTACCATCCAACTTATCCTCAACAGCCAACATATGAAATACATCACTGCTTTCAGCCATGGTCGGTGACTAAAATAACTTGATGCAGAAAATTGACTGTATCTCAAAAAGTTGAATGGAATTGCCCAGACGAGTTCTGCTAATCTTGTAGCAGACTTCGAGATGCTTATATTGGCAAACTGAAACACGTATATACCTTTGGCACAAAAAGATGAAATAGTCTGCACAAGCGCTACGATAGTGCGTTCGAAGGCCGAAACGAGCTTAGATTGCGATTTCAGCACCACAAAGTGAAGATGTTTTGATCTCTGAAACACCCTGAGTATGCTCACCAAATTTCGTGTGAATCTGAGATTGCAACGGGAGAGGTGTAGACGATGCCCTAGATGAAGCGACGACCTACTCTGATACCAATTGTTGGAGTTAGACATCTACAGAAGCATGTGAATAGCACAAGGAAGAAGAAGAAGCTTGGAGCACAACACACAATACTGAATGTATTACTAGAGAATGTACAAAGATAAGTAGCCCATTAGGGCAATAGGTGTATATACACGCCAGGGGAAAAAACCTCCTAAAGAGGGAAAAAAGTGCCCCGATAGTCCTAGTGTGTTCTCACACATCACTACCTAAATATATCAACAGTTGTCACCTTAGTTGTCAGTGTTGGAGAAAGCCTTGGGTGGGTGCTCACTTTTCTCACACAAAAGCAACAAAGCTTTTTGCATCGGAATGCTCTGATACTAATGAAGCGTTGCGATGGTGATGCATCATGGTCAACTCTCCTTTTTGAGAGCTCTAGGACGATACCCTCGTATTAGAAAACCGAGCTTCGGGATGCCGCACATAGTACTCTGCACAGGGCATATAGAATACATAGAAAACACACAATAAACGGAGAGCACGAACATAGATTCCTTATGTGTTACAAATGTGGTCGATCTTACAATATGTGGCTGATCAAGTCACTATATGTTTTATTAAAGAGAATATACAAAAGTTTTTAGTGGCCATTTGAACTTTCACATGGACACTAAAGGTAACAATCAATATGGAAGTTGTCGAGCCAATCGATATCCCTCAGATGCAATATCAGGGGAACATGCCTGTGAACAACTCCTAGTTTGACTTCAACATTGAAGAGACCATTGATTTGGATTGACAATGGGAGAATATGGAATCTGAGGAAGTGGGGCAAAAATGCAGAAGGAGGAAGAATCCAAAGAGAAGAAGTGTGGAGAATGAGTTCTCCTATGTGCAACAAAAACGTGTAGTGAACCCTTGTATGTCCAACACTTGGACAAACAGTTGCACCTTAGATAGCTTGCTGCTTTCAATACAAAACTCAAATGGAACTGTGCCTTTAGTCAATCAAACTAGACAAAGAGAGCTTTCTAAAAAACTATAAATAACTTAATTTGGACAAGTTTTGATTAGGAAATACAATTGATGAAGATGAACTACCTATCCACACAAGTATGTTGAAGAATTGAACTTCACTCTCGGACTGATAACTCCCTAAATATATATCCTTTGAGGAAGATATTTGATAAAAAGAAGTGTGTAGCTTTCCAATAAGATGAAAATCAAGTAATTTGGATGAGATTTGGTCACGAAACTCAACTGACCAAAATAGACCACTTGCACACACAAGTATACTGAAAAACTAGACTTCACTCTCTTAGAGATATCTCATAAAATTAAATCCTTTGAATGACATATTTAGGGAAAAGAAAGTACATGCAAAGAGCTTTCCAACAAGCTAGGAACCAAGCAATTTGGATAGGTTTTGGTTGGGAAACTTAAACCGACCAAAATAGAATACCTATCTACATAGGTATGACAAAAAACTGGACTTCACTCTTTGACTAATATCTCAGACAATGTATACGCTTTGAAGGAGATATTTGAGATAGAGAAACCAGAGAAGGTAAAATTTCCAATGAGTGTTTAAACCCAAGAAATGGTTACATGTACATTGAGAGATGAGCTTCACAATAGAGCTATGTACAAAATGATGTGCGACTGGAAGGAGTCTATGGGAAGACAAAATGACAAAATGACTAGATCTGACTATTGGGAGCTCTTGCCTCTTTCTCTCCTTGTTTAGAATGTGCTCCCACTCCACTTTTATAACCAATGACTATGTGAAGAAGTTTGCGCCTCCTTCTTAACTCACCACTTGACTAGAGTTTTTTTTTTCTTTTCTCTTCTTTTCCTTTATCTTTATATTTGGTAAATTTATCCAAGCATAGCTCATGTGAAAATGAGCTTGTACATTTATCTTCAACACTCCCCCTCAAGCTCATTTGGGAGTTATCTTCAATCATGTCCTGCAAATTTATCACATCCTTGAAACCTTTGAGTTTAGAAGCATCCAAGAACTTTGTAAACATATTTGCAACCTGCTGTTTGGTTATGATGAACTTTATCCCCGCAACTTTTCTCAATACCTTCTCCCTTGCATAATGGTAGTGGACCTTTATGTGCTTGCTCCTTGCATGAAACATAGGATTGTTTGCCAAGTAAATACTTGACATGTTATCACTATATATAGGGATGGTTCCAACTTGCACTTCAAGATCAACCAAAAGATTTTTAATCCACATTGCTTCACATGTGGCAAATGCTAATCCTCTATATTCAGCCTCCATGGATGAAAGTGCAATAGTAGGTTGTTTCTTTTAGCTCCATGTGATAGGTTTGCTTCCTATCATGAACACATAACCTGAGGTTGATCTCCTATCTTCCTTTGAACCTGTCCAATCAGCATCACGAAAGCCTTTGACCTGCAATTCTTCATCAAACTTGTAAAACAAAGCATGATTAACTGTATGCTTTATGTATCTCAACGCTCTCTTGGCTGAATTTAAATGTTCACTTGTCGAGGCTTGCATAAACTGAGAAAGTACACCAATAACATGACATAAATTAGGTCTTGTAATGTTTGCATAGATTAATGATCCTACAATGCTTCTGTATGTCGTTACATCTGCCAATAGTTCTCCATCATTTGAGCAAATCTTTCTATTTGTGTCCATGGGTTGAGTGAGTGGTTTGCATTCACTCATTCCAAATCTGAAAAGAACATCCAACAAGTACTTCCTTTGCATCAAGTAGATGCCACTTTTTCCATAAACAACTTCAATTCCTAAAAAATGTTTCAGCTCTCCAAGATATGAAATTTTAAACTCTTTATGAGGCTTCCTTTTCATATCTTTAATCCGTATAACATCATTTCCTGTTATGATGAGGTCATCAATGTTTATGCAAATATATTCCTCTCTATTTTCTTCCTTCTTTATGTACAATGAAGGATCTGCACTACTTGGGTTGTATCCACACTTAGTTAGATATTCTACCAATCTCTGATTCCATGCTCTTGGTGCTTGTTTCAAGCCATAAAGTGCCTTTTTCAACCTGCAAACAAAGTCTGGATGGTTTTCATCTTCAAATCCAACCGATTGACTCATGTATACCTCTTCTTGTAGTTCTCCATTGAGAAAAGCATTTTTGATGTTGAGTTGATATAATGGCCATCTCCTTGAAGCACCAATTGCTATTAATGTTCAGATTGTTCCCATCTTTGCAACAAGGGACTGAAAACTTCATCATAATCTATGCCTTGTGTTTGTTTAAATCCTTTGGCAACTAATCTCGATTTATATCTAGCTAGTGAACCATCAACATTCCTCTTTACTTTAAACACCCATTTGTTTGGAACAATCTTCATACCTTCTTTCTTTGGCACTAGCTCCCATGTGTGATTATCTTTGAGAGCTTTGATCTCCTCTTTCATAGCTTGCTTCCATTCCTTTTGTGTGCAAGCTTCTTCGTATGTCTCAAGCTCTTTGTCAATGATAACCTGCATCATGTATGCAAAATTTTTTGTCATGAAACTATCATAACTCAGCCTTTGAGTTGGATACCTTGTCCTTGAAGATCTTCTTTCATTTCCTTTAGAAAGTTGCTTCTTTAGCCTATTCAGCTTTACCTTCACACTGATTACCTCTTCATATTCTTCTTCACTTGCATCTATCTCACTGTTTCGAGTAGCACTTGCTTCTTTGGCTCTATTATGAGCTGAATTTGGAGACAAAGAATGACTCCCCCTCAATGTTGAACATTCTTCATTTGATGTAGATGCCTCTGGACTAAAACCTTTTTGCTTGATTGTTGAACTTCTCTTTGATTTGTTCCTGCATAATCATCACAATCTTCTTCAAGAATCTTTTCCTTTCCTTTATCTTCATACCATGGTCTTAGTTCATCAAAGACCACATCTTGCGAGACTCTTACTTCCTTTGTTCTAGGGTTGTAACACTTGTATCCTTTTTGCTCCATTGAGTAGCTGATGAAAATGCATTTTTCTGACCTTGGTTCCATCTTTGTTCTAACTTCTTGTGGAATGTGAACAAAGCAAACATATCTCCTCTAGAGTCAAGTGATGTATTCCTGATGTTGTGCACCTATTCATCAAGTAAATGGCAGTTGTGGTAACTTCAGCCCAATAGTACAATGATACCTTCATTCATTGAGCATGCATCTTGCAATTTCAACAATTTGGCTACCGGAACATATCTCCTCTGGAGTCAAGTGATGTATTCCTGATGTTGTGCACCTATTCATCAAGTAAATGGCGGTTGTGGTAGCTTCAACCCAATAGTACAATGATACCTTCATTTCATTGAGCATGCATCTTGCAATTTCAACAATTTGCCTATTTTTCCTCTCAGCTACTCCATTTTGTTGTGGTGTATATTACAAGTAAACTTCCTTTTGATCCCATTCTCTTGTAGAAAAGCTAAAAATTCTTTGGAGAAGTATTCTCCTCCACCATCGGACCTTAAGGTTTTGATAAATCTTCTTGTTTCTTTTTTAACTTCAACTTTGAATCTTTTGAATATAGAAAACACCTCTGATTTTTGTTTCATACAAAACAGCCATACCTTTCTTGAGTGATCATCCCATTGATGCCTCTTGGGTTGGTCCGCGTACATCTGTATGTATCAAGTCCAAGACATTTGGGGCCACATAATTGATCCTCTTGAATGGATGCCTCATTTGCTTTCCTAGTTGACAAGCTTCACATACCTCATGTAGTCAATGCTATTAAATTTTGGAAGACCTGCTCATGTCCTGCATCTGTGGAATGTTGTTGTGTCCTATTCTTTTGTGCCATAGGTCCATCTCTGAAATCTTCTTGTTCCCACATTGAATGTATGTGACCTCTATATGTGGATGTTGGACATCCAAAGTGAACATCCTTCCTTCTCTTCTACCTCAAGCAATGACCTTGAAGCCTTCCTTTGGATTCTTTATGAAGCACCCATTCTCATTGAATATGACATGATAACCCTTCTCTACAATTTGTCCTATTGAAATCAAGTTCTTTGAAATTGTATGAACATGAAGAACATTAGATAATACCCTTGCTCTGCTTGTATCTCCAAGCCTTATATCTCCAATATGTTCAACCATGTGTTGAGTACCATTACCTATTTCAACACATCCTTTTCCACTTGGTACCTGTAGATTAATGAACAAACTTCTTTGGCATGACATATGGTTACTACAATCATGTTATAGCCTCGGCCTTTTCCTCTACTTCTACCTCGACCTCTTCCTCGTGTGTTGGCATTTGATGCATCCTCGTTGTCTTCCGAATTGTTTTGATTGTTGGAGTTGTTGTGACCTCTTCCTTTTCCTCTTGAGCCTCCTCTTGAGTTCCTTCCTTTACCTTGGCCTGCATATAACATTTGGTTGTGGATGTCCTTTCCTTTGGGGCCACCAAAGCTAAGCTCTTCTATGACAAGATGAGGGATTAGTTGTTAAAAACCTGGATATGCATCTTTCAAGTTAATGGAAGTTATAAAAGGCTTCCATCTTTCATCTTCTCTCAATCTATTGAGAGTATAACACACAAGATCTTCGTCTTCAACCGTTGTGCCAATAGAAGCTGAAGCATCACTTATCTCCTTAATCTTCAAAGTATATTTAGCTATGGATTGACTTGAACTTTTCTTGATTATGTTCAACTCATTCTTGAGTTGAAGTTTCCTAGCTTTGGTATTTGATGAATACATCCTTTCAAGAGCTTCCCAAGCATCCTTAGCTTTCTCTAGATGTTGAATATGCCCTATCATGGCATTAGTAATGACTTGTGAAATGAGGAACATGACTCTCCTATTCCTCTCTTCCCATTCTTTTGCTTGCCTGCTTTGGACTTTGGTGGTCGTAGCTTGATTGATTTGAGGTTGAGCATCATCGCCACTCACAATACCCCACAAGCCTTTGCCCATTAGGTATTTGGTCATTCTAAACTTCCACATGGGATAGTTATCCTTATCCAATTTCTCTACTTGTTGACCCAAGTCAACCATTGAAGACTATCAAAAACTTTGAGAGTTACCTCAAATAGTTATATTGTCCTTTCCTCTTGCATTTGTGAAGCTCCCCCTTGTTTTTTTTTTTTTTAAATGGAGGTTCAGCCGAGGCCTACTCCCCCGGACTTTAACTTTGAAATTACAACTGTACAAGGAAGGGCATAGTACCCATGGGACCCCCCTTATCCCACAAGAACAGGGGTTTACAACTGGGTTAAACGGCGGTCACAACTACCGCGGGGATGGTCAAACGGTGGCCAACAGCCACATACATTAGTTCCTGAAATTTATATGTCCCTACATGTTGCTGCCAGGGGTTGAACCCTCACCCCCGCCTCAAGAGGCAAGAGGCCCAACCACCAGGCCAGCGAACCGGGACAGCTCCCCCTTGTTTTGTAGCTCCTCTTTTGGTTTGCTTTAACTCCAACTCTATTGATGAAGCTTCAACACCAAGTTTGCTCTGATACCAACTGTGGAGAATTTCTCCTATGCACAATGAAAATGTGTAGTGAACCCTTGTATGTCCAACACTTGGACAAACAACTACACCTTAGATAGCTTACTGCTCTCAATAAAAATTTGGACAAGTTTTGATTAGGAAATGCAACTGATGAAGATGAACTACCTGTCCACACAAGTATGTTGAAGAATTTAACTTCACTCTTAGACTAATAACCCCCTAAATATATATCCTTTGACGAAGATATTTGAGACAGAGAAAGTGAACAAAAATAATGCTTTTGAACAAGTTAAAAATCAAGTAATTTGGATGAGTTTTGGTTAGGAAACTCAATTGACCAAAATAGACCACTTGCACACACAAGTATACTGAAAAACTAGACTTCACTCTTTGATAGATATCTCACATCATTAGCACGCTTAACATATAAGGTGCTTTCAGTTGGACTGTTCACAAAACCATGTGCAACCAGATAGGCATGTATCTTCTCATACCAAGCACGTGGTGCTTGCTTTAAACCATATAATGCCTTCTTTAACCTGCACACCTGGTTTTCATGCCCTTTCTGCACAAAGCCATGGGGCTAAAAAACATACACTTCTTCATGCAAGTCACCATTCAGAAATGCTGTTTTAATGTCCAACTGATGTACATTCCAACCATGATGGGTTGCAAGTGCACAAATGCTCCGAACAGTAGTCATACGACATGTAGGTCCAAAGGTCTCATCAAAATCAATGCCTCTTTCCTACGAATAACCCTTTGCAACAAGTCTAGCCTTGTACCTGTCAATTGTACCATCAGGTTTACGCTTCAGCTTGTATATCCACTTAGTGCCAATGGCCTTCTTGCCAGGAGGCAAGTCACATAAAGACCATGTACCATTCTTCATTATAGCATCATATTCAGATTGCATGGCAGCCATCCAATTTTCTGAATTCTGTGCTTCATCGAAAGAAACAGGCTCATTCTCATCACAGAGACTAGACGTAGCCATAGCATAGCAATCTGATGCAAAGGAGGCACTATGAGAGCCTGAACGAGTACGATATGACAAAGGTGCATCTAATTTGCTGTCACGCAAAGTCTGCACCAGCCATTTTGGCATAGTTTTTGCCTGCTCAATATCAGCTCTCTCATCAACAAGTGCATCATGTAAATATGCATAGGAAATAGAATGATCTACATCATCATATGAAACCTGCAAAGGCTGAGAAGTTGCCTCATTAGGACTAGCACTAGACTGTCCACCTGTAAAAAGAGGCATCAACGTATCATACATGTCTTTGGAGCTAACAGATGTCTCCTTAGTACATGAAAGCAATGGCTGAATAACATCTTCCACAAAGACAACATCACGGCTAACCAGAATGCGTTTAGTCTGTGGATGATACAGACGATAGCCTTTACTTTCAGAACTGTACCCAACAAAAATACATTTTACTGCCTTATCATCCAATTTTCTGCGATGTTGTTCAGGCACTAATGCATATTCCAAACAACCAAAAACACGCAGATGAGCAACAGATGGCTTGCGGTCATGCCAAGCCTCATATGGAGTGATAGACTGCAATGCTTTAGTAGTACACCTATTCAGTACATATCACACATGACAGCCTCAAGCCAGAAACTATGTGGTAAAGCCTGACTTTTGACCATGCACCTGGCCATCTCAATGAGTGACCTGTTCTTTCGTTCAACAACTCCATTCTGTTGAGGTGTATACAGCACTATAGGTGTTTTATCCCACGTTCAGCCAGAAATGCATTAAAATCAGAAGAAATATATTTCCCCCCTCGATCAGAATGGAGGGTGCCCATTTTACATGCTGACAGATTTTCAGCCAAAACCAAAAATTGTTTAAAGCACATGAACACTTCGGACTTTGCCTTCAATGGATATACCCATGCATGCCTGGAAAAATCATCAATGAAATTCACGAAGTAAAGGTAATTGGTGTCTGCATAGGACCACAGACATCACTATGTACAAGCTGCAATTTCTGCGTAGCCCGAACTGAACCATCTTTTGGAAAGGAGGAACGCTGCAATTTGCCCAAAATACAGCCTTCACATACATGTTTTTCGGGTGCCTCAAGCTTGGGCAAAGAAGAAACCATATCAGATTTCTGCAAGCGTAGCAAACTAGCAAAATTCAGATGACCAAAGCATGCATGCCAAAGCTTTGCATCTGACATAGCCTGAGAATCATGAACTGCACATGCCGAATCATTTACAAATCTTTCATAGTCTATGAGCTTATACAACCCACGACATAAAATGCCAGAAGCAATAATCACATCACCATTTGACAGATCATGAACTGTACACCTGTCATCAACAAATTTCACAGCCAACCCAATCTTGGCTAATGCAGAAACTGATAGTAGGTTCTTTTTGATCCCTAGCATAAATAAAGCATCTGACAAGGTGAAAGAACTACCATCTGCAGTAGTCAGAATGATCTTACCAACTCCCATAACAGGATAAGAGGAGTTGTTGGCGCTTGTGACAGTATTCCCTGTAGGGGTAGGCTCGAGTGAAGAGAAGAAACTGCGCTGCAAGGTAATATGTTTGGTCGCCCCACTATCAAAGTACCAAACAACTAAGTCCACTGTAGACATGCACTGCTCATGAGAAGATGGGTCAAAACTGCAAACAGTAGTAAACACCCATTCTTCTTCCTGCACAAGATTAGCAGACTCTGTTTTTGGTGTAGAGGCTTCTGCAACAACCATTCCAGCCTCCTTTTTCTTTGCCTCTTTTGCAGCCAGTTTTGGACAGTTCTTTATGATATGATCATTCTCTTTACAGTACTTGCAAAACAATTTCTGCTTTTCTGATTTCTTCTCGTCTTTATCCTGGTTCTTCGAATGTGCAGCATTTGCAGATTTCTGCTTACTAGTAGAAGAGCTCCAATTTGCTTTGCCCTTCTGACTAGCCAAGAAAGCTTGATCTGCAACACGCATAATGGACCTGTTCTGCTTGGACTGATCTTCCTGCAACATAACGGAGACTAACTCCTCAAATGATAAGGCATTCGGATTGCCTTTCATCATCAACCGAAGAGTAGAAGCAAAACTCTGATATGAATCAGGAAGACCATTCAGAACGGTCTGCACAAGTGAGCTATCTGGTATAACCTCATCAGCAGAAATCAACTGTTCCTTCAAATCTTTGATCTTCTTTAGGAAACAATGTGGTAAGTGTATCGCAAGCATCCCTAGCTGTTTTGCAAGAGCGAATATGAGGAATAATGGCACGTTTGACAGACAAAGCTATCAATGCATGTGCTTGGGCATCTCTGCCATCCCAACGAATTTGCTCTGCAGTAGGTGCAACAGAAACAATAGCATGAATAGGAATATGTGCAATATCATCTTCGATACATCTTCATCAGCTGCAGCACCTGTATTTGTAGTACCTGTCGTTACAGGTGTAACAGGACGTCTTTCAACACCCTGCACAATGTTCCACAATCCTTTTGCAACCAAAACATGTCGCATCATATAAGCCCATAATGGGTAGTTGGTACCATCCAACTTATCCTCAACAGCCAACATACGGAATACATCACTGCTTTCAGCCATGGCCGGTGACTAAAATACCTTGATGCAGAAAATTGACTGTATCTCAAAAAGTTGAACAAAACTGCCCAGACGAGTTCTGCTAGACCTGTAGCAGACTTTGAGACGCTTAAAGTGGCGAATAGAAATTGGTATATACCTTTGGTACAAAAAGACGAAATAGCCTGCACAAGCGCTACGATAGTGCGTTCGGAGGCCGAAACGAGCTCAGATCGCGATTTTGGCACCACGAAAACACGCTGAGTATGCTTACCAAAATTCTTGCGATTCTGAGACTGCAAACGGAGGAGTGTCGACGGCACCCTAGATGAAGCGACGACCCGCTCTGATACAAATTGTTGGAGTTAGACGTCTGCGGAAGCACGCAAACAACACAAGGAAGAAGAAGAAGCTTGGAGCACAAACACACAATACTGAATGTATTACTAGAGAATGTACAAAGATAAGTAGCCCATTAGGGCAATAGGCATATATACAAGCCGGGGGAAAAAAACCTCCTAAAGAGGGAAAAAAGTGCCTCGGCGGTCCTAGTGTGTTCAAACACATCACTACCTAAATATATCAACAAAGATCACATCACAACCAAGGCTGAAGCCTAGAAGGAAGTTCTGGACCTAAAACAACAATTGGTCAACTTGAAGAATAGACATACCTAATTTTGTAGCTAAATTCAATAGGAGCTCCTATGAGCTAAAGCAATACATGTGACCTAGAACTATGGGGTTGTTGACAACAAAACTACGGTGGACCTTGAAGCATTCCAAGACCAGATCCATGAGGCCAAGGATGCCTTGTAAGAAATTTGGAATGAACTTATATCTCACTAAGAGCATGTCATATAATCATCAAATAAATTTGTGTAGATAGACTTTGGGCAATCTATGGGTTCAAGTCCACCATGCATGCCGCTATTAGGCCATTGCATGGCAATTGTATTATACCCTTGTAATGTATCTATCTAGATTATTTTCTCTTTGTAATAACTCATAGAAAAAAGGTTACTTGTAGTGCTTCCTCAATCACAAGTTATCCCCAATCACAAGATTCTAATCACTCAAGAATACTAGAAGAGAGGAAAATAGAACTTGCACAAGATAAGAGAAAAATCGACATGGAAGAGTAGACAAGATATGACCTAGAGAAAGAGAAGTTTTGGTATGGTTGCACACCTACCATCGGTTGTAGAAATGAAGGAACCATGTGAAGCCTGCATGATGGGCACACAACAAAGGAAGGCATTTCCCCAAGAAAGTAAGAACAGGGCAAGCTATCCCCTAGAGTTGGTGCATGTTGACTTATGCTAAAAAATGCCTACACAAGCCTTGGGCGGATCTTCATACTTCATGTTACTTGTCAATGAATATAGCAAAAAGATGTGGGTGTACTTCCTTCGTGATAAGGCTCAAGCTTTTGGTAAGTTTAAAGAATGGATTCAGCTTGTTAAAATTGAAATAGGGAAGTAGATGAAGAAATTCATGACAGATGGTGGTGGAGAGTTCACATCAACAGAGTTTGAAGATTTTTGCAAGAGTAAAGGAATCAAGCATCAACTCGTCGTGGCACATAGCCCTAGACAAAATGATGTTGCAAAACATCGAAATCGAACCATCATGGAGATGGCAAGGTGTAGCTCAGTGATGAGTAGCACCTCCTTTAATGTCAATCTGGGAAGACGTGAGGATGGTATGAAGACCCCGAGCAAGTGAAGGCACAAGTGCGTGAGTGAGAAGCACACTAACATGCACACACATACACACACGCGCACACACAGTAAGACAAGAGTGAGACGCAATGGAGTTCTTAGATTACTTTCAAAAAACTCTTACAAGTTCAAATCAATTACAAGCTAGCTCCAAAAATGAGCTCTCTAGCTCTATTTATAGTTTTTGACTAGGTTTTGGCCCTGTCCAGACCTAGTGTCCGACCTAGTTAAAAATTAGGTTCTAGGGTCTATTTGAAGGCTCAAACGGAGTCTAAAAAATATGAAAACTGGTAGGTAGCTACTTCTAATGCTCCTCAAGCTCAAGGACTCCTTGGCTTGCACAAAATGGAGCTACAAAAATATGAAATGGTATTTACAATGATTGTTAGTGATGAGAATCACTGTTATAAAGATGTTGATTTGGAAAAATTTGAAGGGCCTATCTACCAGATTTGCCTCGACTGCTCTATCTACTTAATCCTTCACCTCGCTCTGACTCTCTCCGCTGGCTTCCTTGTCTAGTCAGTCCTTGACTACTATCAACACCCCCCCTCTCTCGCGTCTGTCGTCCCTGACAGACCCTTGTTGCTGGGAGTGTTGTAGGTAATATTCCACAACATGAGTGGCAAGCTGAGGTTCTTGTATGCGTAGTCCTCTGCCCAAATCTGTCATCATGTGATCCCAATCAATGGGCCCTGGAATGTCCGGATGTGGCAGACGTAACTGATCTGCATGGATGGCTTGTTCAACGGCGAATAGATGTAGCAAATGTGTCGGTCTGGGAATGAAAATTTCTGAATGATATTCCCAGGACCCTATAGAGAACATTTCCTCAAATGTCTGCTTGAAGCATGTGGGTAAATACTTTATACGTGCATGCCAGGCAAAGATTATGCTGACCGAGGGAGTCTAGCTCATGTCGTAGACTAAATCCTTATTACCTTGAGAGAATCTGGGGGCAGAGATGTATGGAGCCTGTACCTTCCGAAAGGTTTTGAAGACAATTGTCATGAGTTCGAATATTTTCATACACATTTTTGCTGCTATGTCGGGTACATTGTTTAGACGGGTAGACCAGTGTCGAATTGTTGATATCATGTAAGCGACGGTTGGGGTCCCTTGAGGTGGAGCAAAATATGGATAATTGACCCATGCCGAGCATTCTTTGTTGTTGCGTACCTTGATCGCAAATGCTTGCCATGATCTGCGACGTACCATTGGGCAATAACATGGATTATACTTGATATACAGTGGCATGGTTGCCCATGTGCTCATCATCTCAGGGTAATCGGTTAGTAGACGTGCACGCCAATTAGGTTGGAAGATCGAGCCAGCATGTGCATCTGCCGGTAAGTCCTCTGGCTCAAATTGAGTGGCGAATGAAGGCTCCTTCCCTGTATGCCTTTTAACTTCTGCATTATAATCATGTAGCAAGACAAAGTAAGGCATGTATTGCGACTCTGATGTTGTGATCAACCGTTGGTGGGATAGATTCTGAAAGTAAGAAGATCGAAGGAAAGTTTCTTCCAGATTTGTGAGAGATTGAATTTGCACGGCAACGCGATCATCATGTGTCTTTCCCACTTTCTCGATCCTTTTAACCCAATAGGGAACTCCAATTTCTAAAGTGTCCTGTCCTTCCTCTGTTACCGGACCGCTGGGTGTTGGCATCGGCTTGTATGGCTCTTCATAGCTGTCATCGACTGGGATTTCCACTACTATTCCCGGTTCGGGTTCTTCAGTTGGCGAGGGTGGCCTTTCATATGGTAAGAGGCGTGCTTGGAGTTCTGCCACCTGCTTCCGGAGGGTCTCTAATTCTTCTATAGAGTGTTGCAAGAGTATCGGCTCCTATTGAGCTGAGGGGGCACTGGCTATCTGCTTCTTAAGGTCCACACATTCAGCCTCTAGCTTTTCATATGACTCCAAGAAATTTGCATGTTCCTCGAGTAAGATGCGAATGTCTTCTGAGGGGACTGCTCGATACTTGGTAGGGCTAATGGTTGCTCCTGCAGTTCCTTCCATAGCTGCTTCAAATTTATCTTGGTTTTGTTGTTGAAGCCGCTTGTTTTCTTCCAATGTTGCTGCCATATGCTTCCTTAATAGCCCCAGGTTGCGTCTGAGTGTAGCATTAGATATCATGTGCGCCTGGAGCACAGTTTCCAGTTCCTTGACTGCTGTATCATCCACCGTCGATATTTTTGATTCCAATTCTGAGTGAGCTTGCTATAAAGTGGTATGTTCGGTTAGGAGCGTTTGGTAATCAGCTTCTAAAGTGTTAACTCTAGCATGTAGGTGCCGAGATTCTGCCTGGAGGGCAGCATTGCGTTCTTCCAATTGATGGTATTCTTGTTGTAGTTGATGTGCACACTGAAGTAATGTATTAAATGTGATATTTACATTATGAGATGCAAGGGGGAAAGTTTGGAATGCAGGGGAAGTGGGAATGGGAAGGGAGGTAGTGAATGCTGTGTCTGCCAATGATGTGTTGAGTGGTGAGGTGGGGGGTAGTGGAGGGGGAGAGGGTGGAATTGTGGGGAGAGGTGCTGTGGTGGGTGAAATGTCCATTGGGTCGGACAGAGTGGTGTGTACAGGGGCTACCATGTAGGTTGGTATAGTAGGTGAAGTGAGTGTGGTGTTCGTGTAGATTGATGTCGTTGCGAACATCGGGGAAATGTGCCTCTGAAACATTGGAGTGCTGGTGGACTGCGCCACGAAGGATGGTTGTTGGGGTGGTGCGGTTAGGGTGAATGAGGTGTAGGGGACAGATGGGAAGTGAGGGTCATGGAATGGAGGTATCCGTATTGGGGGATAGGCTGGGAAACACAGGGTGCCTTCTGTGGGTGCTGGGTTTCCAACCACACTTGGAATTATGGGATGGCCAATTATGGGTTCGGAGGATAGAAGGGTTGAAGTGTACAAGGGATTGGTGATGGAAGAGAAGAGGGTGTCTTGTGAGGTGGGTTCTTGAAATGAGAATGATGTGAATGAGGTTGGGTTATAAGTGAAGGTAGAGGTGATGGCTGCCGTTTCTTCCATGGTGGGAGGTGGTGGTGGGGGTGGAGAAGGTGGTGATGGGGGGTGCTTGGGTGAGATGGGTGATGTCTGAACGAAGGTTTCAACAGAGAGGTCAATGGTGGTGGTGGGGGTAGCTGTGGTTTCAATGGTTACTTCTTGTTCTATGATGGGTATCCTGATAGTCTTACCTGCTCGTGGTAATGTGTCAACTCTGCGTTTGTCATACCTCACGGACTGGCGGACTGCTGTGTGGATAGCCTCCGGAACTCCTAAAGATTCTGACACTAATTTGAGGGTGTCAATAAAATGTTGATCCACCCCATCATCTGATAGCATTTCTTGCATCAAAGCTTGGCCTGACACAAGAGAGAGTTGATGCCTTTCTTGTACTGCTTTGATTGTATCGTATAACCTTTGTAGCTGAGCTGTGTATGCAGGTGCACCTACAAGTTCTGGCACTTCTTGTTGCTCATCTTGATGCTCTTGATCATAATCCTCCTCATCTTCCTCCTGTTCTTCATCTTCATCATCCTCTTCATCCGTTTCAACTGTGGTAACAGGTACCTGGGAGGTTGTTGCCTGCGTTTGCACATTCTCCACTTGTTGTTCCTCTTCTGCCTCCAGCTCTACATCTTGTAACAATTGTTCGAAGTCTTCATTCGTGAGTTCTTCCAAAGGTGCACCACCCGGAAATTCAAGATCGGTTGGGATGGGAGGATCAAGTTAGGACCATCGGTGCTGCGTCTTGGAAGTCGGAGTGTGAATGGCCAGACTCTTTGGGGTGGAGGGGTAACCTCCGGTGTTAGGGTGGCTCCACGTGGTTGAGCACAAGGGACTTGGACAATTCCTCTCATCTTCTTAGAAGGGGGTCCAGTGGACGTCCTGCCTCTAAACTGCTCCACTTGATTCCACATCAAGGCTCGTTGAATAGGGATGTCGTAAGCCAAACATCTATAAATGATTCGAGTCAGAGTGCAACATCCATATAAAACATGCTTCCGCGGCCATCGTTTGTGGGCTAGGTGTATCTGATCAATTATCCAGTGGGGTAAGTTGATGGTGAGACTTTGTGTCTCTGCCAGATACAAACTAAACCATATCTTTTTGGGTGGCATGGTGAATCTATCTTGGGCAGGAAAAGCAAAGTGTTCCATGCACATGCGAAGGTGTATTGCAATATTAGGCGTCATGGACACCATGTCCTTGAGTTTAGTGAGGGTTCGATTCTTCATGTAATCAGGCACGAGGGTCTCCTTTTCTGTTGGAATATGCATTCCTCACATGTCTAGGGCCTCTCTCACTAAGTTTTTTGAGAGCCTAAACCTTTTGAGCTCATTTCCTTTTGTCAGAGATGGGAGCACAAATGAGCTTGCACCTTTTGGGGTCTTGCTTGGAGTTAAGGTATTGATGAGATAGTAGCATAGCATGAAGTCAGGCTTTGGGAGCCGGGCACTGAAGTATGCATCCAATCCTGCCTTTTCCCATACCGAACGTAGACCTTCTGCATTTTGTAACTTCTCAAATTCCCTTGTAAAGAAATGGTATTTACCTTGCTTCCCATTGAAGTCCAACTCTGATTCCCATAGGTATATTCCCTCTCCCAAGGGTCCTGCCACTTCACTAAACTAGTGGGAAGCTTTTCCTACGGGCATGGTATGGCCACTGGGAGGGTCCGCTATAGGTATGATTTTGATGGCCTGCAATTCTTCTGGTCTTTCATTTGTCTCAGGCAGAATGGGTAAACTATCTAAGTTCACCACTTGCTGGCTCGTTCCTGTTTGAGAGCTTGTTCTCGCAGCGTCAGCCATGTTGCGGAAATCACTGCCGGTTCTGTGAGAATATAGGAATGATTGTTAACATTGCAATGGACACAAAATGACACTGTGCCCCCGTTACAACATTAACTTGATGAATTGTGATGTAGTTAGTTGGTTAGTTAGTGCTCGCATGGATGTGAGTGTGAAGTGTGGTTAGCTGATATTGAATGCCTATGAGCTAATTGGGGATCGGGTGCAATGTGGATGCAGTTAGTAAGTGGACGTGGTTTTACAAATAGGTCAGATGGTTTGTTACAAAGTTTGGGTTGCCAAACATGATGGATGGCACTCTGTTTTGATTGTTTGGAGACTTTGGAGAGCTTCATAAGAGTGTCTTCTTGGAAATGAGGCTTTTTAGGGACCCATTCACAAGTGATTCTACTTGTGCTCATGGAAGAATATGTGTTTGTGTGTATTGAATACAAGTTGGTAACAACTGTTCGAGTGAGTGAACTATGTTGAACAGGGTGTGGTCTCGGTGTAGCTATTTGAGCCCGCAAACAAGCCTTAGGCACCCAAATTTGTCTTGATTGTGGGCGAGCCTTCATTGACTTCTTGGGTACCCAGATAGACTTCACTTTCATAGAAGGATTTTTGGAGGACTTCTTATTAGTGTCG
This sequence comes from Ceratopteris richardii, assembly GCA_020310875.1. Classification (NCBI taxonomy): domain Eukaryota; kingdom Viridiplantae; phylum Streptophyta; class Polypodiopsida; order Polypodiales; family Pteridaceae; genus Ceratopteris; species Ceratopteris richardii. Next base: position 22,764,140 of record CM035435.1, on the reverse strand, counting down.
TGTCGTTGATCACTAATAGGAAGTCGAGCCAGTTGTTGTGGCTTGACTGCAAGAGGATGCTCGCTTTTCCGTACCCACACTTGTTTTGGTGGTTGAGACACCGTGCGTCGTATTTTCTTTGTGTCTCGAGCATAAGTAGTCTGCTGCTTCTGTATTTGATCCGCTTTAGGTTGCTGCATCCCTATGGCTTTTGAAAAAGAAGGGAGTTCCGTCGTATCCTTAACTTCCTTGTTGAGACAATCATCCCTCTGCATCACACAGTTTTGGACAAGAATAGCATGGTCATCTTCATGTGTACTCCTGGAAGGGCCAGGAGTGGGTGCCTTGCCTAATTCCTTGAGTGCTTCATTTCCTAACTCGATCATAATGTGTTCCTCATTGACCCAAACCTGAAGAAGTCCACTTCTTAGGTTTAAGTTGACTGCATGATCATAGATCCAATCTTGACCCAAGACAAGAGGCTCAGTGAGGTCCTCGTCTTGACACACTAGTACTTTAACTGTCAGTAAAACATCTTGAATGTAGAGGGGAAGTTCCACCTTGCCCATGCAAGGGGTTTCCACGCCTCCCAATCCTATGAGATATGCTTTGATAGGATTGACTTTTAAATTCATCTCTCGACAGTAAGAAAGTTTAACTGCACTAGTGGCTGCACCTGAGTCAATCAAGGCCCGTATAGTTTTTGCACTAATTCCTTGTCTTATCTCTATGGTCACAAAAGGATGTCGATCAATTATCCTATGAGAGTTGATACCTGAAACTTCACACATAGCCACATGATATCCTTGATCTGCATATGCATCTGTCCTAGGTTGCTCTCTACCCTGTCTTCTCAACTTCATTCTCCGGATGCGTTCCAATGCTTCTGCTTGAGCTTCTTCGCGAATTCATTTTTCTTCTTCTTTGCGTTTCTTAGCAATGTTGAGTCGACTTAGCATCTCTTCCGTCAGAGGTTCCTGATATAACTTGACTCTGCATCTGCTCATGTAGCTGGGGAGAATATCGCCTTCTAATGTGGCTAGTTGCACTGCTCCACTTGTTGAGATTCTATTAATGATCATGGGTCCATAGCCTCTCTTCTCTAGTTTCCTCGCATGTTGTTTCAAAGTATATACTAGTACTAGGTCGCCTGCCTTCAAACCTTTATCCTTAACGTGGGCATCAAAGTATGCCTTCTGACGTTTCTTAGCTGCATATATCCCTACAGCCGCCCTCAATTTTTTCTCCTAATCGTTCAAGGTCAAAAAGTCTAGAGGAGAGTTCATGACCCGTCCATTCATGCTCTTGTGCCACTTTCAATGTAGGTATTAAGAAGTCCAACGGTAGCACTACATTTTGGCCAAATACCATCTGAAAGGGGGTGGCTTGGAGTACCATTTTGTAGGCGACTCGGTATGCCCAAATAGCGTGGTGTAGCTGTTTGTCCCAATCAGAGCGTTTATTGTTCACTAATTTCGTCAGTACATTGCATAGGATCTTATTGGTGCTCTCAGCCTGGCCATTAGCTTGAGGGTGATAGGGGGCAGACTTCTTATGTACTACCAAGAATTCTTAGAGCAGATTTTCAATAACTTCATTCAAGAAGTGAGTGCCTTTGTCACTGACTAGCTCTATAGGTAACCTGTATCTGGTGAACACATTCTCAAATAAAAACTTAGCTGTTGTTTGAGCATCGTTCTTCGTTGTGGCTTTTACCTCTACCCACTTGGTTAGATAATCCGTGGCCACAATGATATATTCAGCATGAGAACCCTTAGCTGGGGGATTAATAGGACCTACAAAGTCTATTCCCCACTTAGAGAATGCTCGTCCACCCATCATAGGTTTCAGTGGCATTTCATCTTTGCGTATAGGATACTGAGTTCGCTGACAGACATCACACCTCTTCACATAGGTATGTGCATCCATGTGAAGGGTCGGCCACCACAAGCCTGCAAATAGAATCGCTTTGATCACTCGATTTGCTCCAAAATGCCCTCTTGCTACACTTTGGTGAGCAATTTCCAAGATCTTGAGATATTCACTCTCGTGGACACATAATCTTAGGTAACCATCTTTACCAAACTTGTATAGGTTATCACCAATGAGCGAGTAATCTAGGGCTTCTTGTTCTAAACTTCTTTGTCTGGCTAGTGTCATATCTCGAGGGAATGTTTTCGTCCTCAGGAAGGATACTAGTGGTTCACTCCAATCTGGCACTACACTTGATAAAGAGTGGCATGTTCCACAGGTGGTTTAGTGCAACAGATTGGACATTCCTTGCACAATCTTTGGACATCAACTTCCATAGTTGGCCAATGCACTCCGAGTCTCCTTAGTGTCTGCAGGGTTCGTTGCTTTGAGTAGTGTTGCTCTAATGCACCTACATGTGTTAATTGCAACCATTTAGCATACTCATCCTCTTCCACACAACAAGCCAAGATCCCTTGATCTGTGTGCTTGTACATACTTCCTGCCATGATGTGATACTTTTGGGCTTTTACTACCTCTTTATCCTGTGTGTGTATTACTGGGTGGTTAGGTCTGTACGTCAATACTGGCACTAATGGCTTAGCCCACTGTGGCACCACTTCTAGATTAAACAGGTAAGCATCAGGAAGGTCATCTGACACTCCTTGTGGGGCTTCGCCCGATGTGAGCCTAGAGAGATGATCTGCTCTCAAATGAGTCTTCCCTTTCCTTACCACAACCTCGAAATCATATTCCATTAGCAAGAGAAACCATCTTACTAATCTTTATGTATTGCATGGCTTGTTTACGAGATATAGCAGTGCCTGATGGTCAGTAAAAAATTTAAACTTATTTGCAAGCAAATAATGTCTAAACTTTTTAACTGCATACACCATGCCTAATCCTTCTCTCTTCGTAGTTGTATAATTTCGTTCAGCTGCATTCAATTGTCGACTAGCATAGGCAATTGGAAGATCCATATTACCTTCATCGGTAGGCTGCGCGAGTACACACCCAATAGCATAATTGGATGCATCAACATGAACATGGAAAGGCTTATTCCAATCTGGTGTGGTCAAGATCGGTGCTGAACATAATCGCCGTTTAAGCTCATTGAAAGAATTCTCACATTCATTAGTCCACTCAAAGTTAGTCAAAAGTCCATACAGAGGCTTTGCTATGATGACATACATGTGTATAAACTGTTGGTAATAACCACAATGCCCCATGAAAGCTTGTTCTTCCTTGACATTCTTTGGCCTAGGTAACTCGGCTATGGCTCTCACTTTCTCTTCATCAGTGGATATGCCATTCTTTGACACTATGTGTCCTAGAATCTTGCCTTGCCTGACCATAAAAACACACTTTTCTGGGTTCAGGCAGACTTGATATTCTCTACATTTGTCAAAGATTTGTCTGAGTTCAGGAATATGGGTTTGCCTAATGTTGGAATGAGCACAAAGATCATCAACATAGACTTCTAAGTTCTTCCTCAGGAACTCTTTAAATACATGGCACATTAGTCTCTGGAAGGTAGCGGGTGCATTGGTAAGCCCAAATGGCATTACTCTAAAGGCAAAAATGCCCCATTCAGTGGCAAAAGCTGTCTTATGCTGATCTTCTGGAGCTATGGCTACTTGATTGTAGCCCGAAAATCCATCAAGGAAGTTGTACACTTCTTTGCCTGCTACTCTTTCTAAGAGATGTTCTGTGATAGGAAGCGGATAGTTATCTCGAATTGTGGCTGCATTGACCTTCTTCAAGTTAATGCATACACGCAGCTTTCCATTTTTCTTGGGCACCACTACGATGGGGGATACCCACTCAGTGTGCTCAATTTCATAGATAAATCCAGCTTCAACCAAGCGATCTATCTCTTCCTTGATCTTGGCCGCATAGTTGTCATTGTATGTGTATGGCTTTCGCTTAGAGGGCCTAGCCTCTGAAGTCATGGGTATTGTATGTGAGCATATGTCAGGGTCTATACCTTTCAGGTCCTTGTAGCTCCAAGCGAATACATCTCTGTACTCTCTTAGCAAGGCTATCAATTCATGCTCTTTGTCTTCCGTCAGGTCATAGCCTATGTACGTGCATCTCTCTTCTCCTTCTTCCACGGCTACCACTATTTTCCTGGTGGTTTCTTTGTTATCATAGGCCTCCCCTGATTGCACCTCTCGTTTAGGCATTCTGATCATGACTCTCCTATCATCTATCTCATACTTCTTAAAATTTTCCGGGACCTCAAACAAGGATTCTTCCTCTTCTGGTGTGACTTCTCTCTTCTTTCTTTTCTTTCCTTCTTCCTTCCTGGTCACATGTGTGGCTAGCCTTACATCATTTGTAAGCTCTCCATACCTCTGGGGTTGAAATTCTACTTCATAGAAGTATTCTTCATCTGATGCAAAAGATGGGTCCATGATGATTGACTCTAGATCGAAGTCACTTGCATCCTCAAATGCATCAGGGCTAGGTTCACACTCTTCTAACACTGCCTCTCCCATGATCGGCTCTATGGAGAAGACTCAAATGTCATAGCCATCTTCATCACAGTGAGGTGTCCATTGTTCTTCATTGATGGCTACATCCATTGTTGCTAAGATTTCTGCCCAGCCGTGGGGTTCAAATTCCTCGTCAGGAAAGATTACAGGTGGATAGGCCGGGTCTTGAATTGATCTATGTGTTTCTTTTGCACCTACCTCTCTGGCTTTTTCTCTCTTCTCTTCTTCTACTGCTACTTTGCACATCCATAAGTGGGTGTCTTCATGCATCCATGAGGATCCTGATCCTATGGAATGCACCGATTCCGTATCATCTTTGGCTCTATGGAGGGGATTCCATTGGATAGGAGGGACATCTCTATGAGAGTAATCTTTGAGATTCACTTTGGTCGTAACACCTAAGTGTTGCAGGTACAAGGAGTTGGTTCCCCAGTCCTGTACCACTTGCAACTGTCGCATAAAGGGTCGTCCCAAGATCATTTCATAGGCATGATTTTTGCTAAAATCACATATAGCAAATGTATGTTTGAACTCAACACCACATGTGGTGAGAGTTATTCCTTCTAACAGCCCTAAGGGTCTCTCTATGTGACCATCGACCATTTGCAATTTCATCCTCGTGGGCCTGAGTGCTGGCTTGCCCCAACGCTTCCATAGGGAAGTGGTAGCAATTGCAACTCCTGCGCCTGAGTCTAGAATGGCCTTGGTGGTGTATCCTTGATGGGTGATAGGAAGATATGTGTTTCCCTCTTCGCCCTCACTCATGTCCCCTATCTTGTCCAATGGTATTTCTGGCACTGTTCTCTGGGATCCTACCTGGGAACGAGGTTTTGCTATTTCTGGTACTTGTTTGGCTACATGTTTCCATAGCTCTGGCCTCACTTTGAGTAGTTCTTCTAAGGTGAGGTTGCACTGTACTTTAGTGTTTTTCACTACCTCTGTGTTCCTAGGTATGACTGAGTCCTCATTTCGTACCATGACTATGGGTGCTCTCATACAAGTAGACTTAGCTTCCCATGGACCTGTGAAGTGGGGTAATTCTTGTAGAGAGTTAGACTCAAAGTCTAATCTTTCCTGAGATTGGGTGCTCTCCTGCTCCTCATAAATGGATGGGATGTCTTGTGGGAATTGGTCGTGTGCATCATCCACAAGTTCAATAGGAGGAGGGACTTCACTTTCTTTAGCCCATTTGTCTTCTCGAATATCTCATAGGAATTCGGGTGTGAACCGATTCATAGAAGATGATGTGTTTGGCTCCGTAGAGTTAGGCACATAGAACTTCCTGGGCAGGAAGGCTTACTCTTTCACTTGCCTTGTCCTTGTGTTGAGAGGTGGGTTCCTTTTCTGATTATGCAATTAGCCTCTCTATTCTTTCTAACAGTCCTTCAAAGTGCAGCTGCGTCTTGGCTGAGCTAGATATGTTAAAAAGGCGGCTGGCTTCAAACATGGTTTGAGCCAACTCCACCATCTTAGCACAAATTTTAGTTCGTTCAAGCTCTAATTCTGCTCTAGGGTAGCACTTTCCATGATCAGTTACGTTTGGCCCATCTTGGATTCTGGCCTGATATGCTTTAAGCATCATGTTTAGGTCCTCGGGAGTGGGATCTGCTAGGACTGATCCTACTCTAGGGGGTGGTGGGATTAGGTGAGGTGGGTTGGAAGGTGGCGGGTCGGATGGAGTTGGGAATGGTGGAGGTGGGGTAGTGTGAGAAGGAGTTTGAGATGTGAGTTCGGTTATCCTGGCTCTCGTTTCTCTTAGACTTTCCTCAAGTTCACTCATTTTCTTTGCCCATTGCCTTTTCATTCTTTCACGATTATCTCTCGAGGCTCTAGTTCTTTTCTTGGTTATACTCTCAGTTTCACTAACATCTGGGCTCTTTTCCTTGCCTACACTTTGGTTTTGTTGCAAGGCTTGGGCTCTAGTGATCACTTGCACTGGTGTAGTGGACGTCACACTTCTTGTGGAGTCTACAACCAACCCAACGACATTGATAGGAGTGATTTTCGGCATATTATTAGGGTTCTTTGGGCAGTCTCGTAAGAGATGCTCCTTTCCACACTCCTGGCAATAGCCTTGAATTGTCACTGACTGGGGTTGTGTAGGTAGAGGTAAGGGGCAATCACGAATGAGGTGATCACCCTGACATCTGTAGCATGGTCCTCTAGGGAATGGGGGTCTTACCTGCCTAGGTTGGGGTCTAGAGTTAGGGTTTGTGTACATTACATTGGTGTACTCTGGCTCCCAACTAGGGTCACTTGGTTCTTCACTGTAGTAGGACTCACCATGTTCAGGAGATTGCATGTAGTAGGCCTATGGGCTGTCAATATGCATCGAATCAAAGCTATGGTCACTCGGGTCACTTTCAGAAAGCAATGGTGTTACAGGGACTATAGCTCTATTCAGGTTCTCTTCTGCCGCTGCATATTTTACTGGGATCACATTAGTAGGAGCAGGTGGTTGTTGTGCTAGCACTGGCTGGGGTCTCAGTTGGGCTTGATATTGCGGTTGGTAATTTTGCTGAGGCCTAGTATACTGTTGTGGTGGGTATGGACTCTGGTATCTGCCTTGTTGAGGGTATGGCTGAGGGTAGGTTTGCCTAACTGCTTGCTTATTGTATGGGCAGTCTTCTGCTGTGTGATTTGTGTATCTTCGTTCTATGGTGCAGTATTGGCTACTAGAATTTACTTGGGGTTGAGCCATAATGGGACATACATTCGCCATATGGTCACCTCCACAAGTATAGCATCTTTTAACCGGGGCAAATCTTGGGATCTGTTTGCTAGTGACACCTAATTTTTGAGCTACTTTCTCTGCTAATTCCTTAATAGATGTGGATTGTGTGGAAGAGAGGCTAGAAGAACTATCAGTATCTTTGTAGATTTTTGAAAGCTCTAATTCCTCCCCTAGGTTATCCTCGATGTCAATGCACATGCGTACGCATTCTTCTATGGTCCTAGGGTCCTTCAAGTACACATATGATCTCAATTTGGTACTTAGCAATCCATCCAAGAACAAAGCCACTTGCTTAGCTGGTGTAGGTAACTCAGGGACAAGGCATCTCTCTAGGTATTGCCTAAATCTTCTTCCAGCAAGTCTCACGGTTTCTTGAGGGGTTTGCTTGAAGCTGTGAATCAGCGAGGAAGTGTTATGTCTTATGCCACTTTTAGAGAATTCGATAATGAATGCCTCTAGAAGTTGGTCTATGCTCCTGAACTGCCTCTCGTTTAGTGGCTGGAACCATGTCAGGGCGATGTTCCTAAGGGTTAGACCAAAGGCATTGTACTGCGCGAACAGATCTTCAACTTGTTCAGCTCTCAAGACTTGCCTAAACTCAGCCACATGATCGTATGGATCTCCAGTGCCATCGAAGTAGTTCTTCATGGACTTAACTAGCTGAGTCGGTCTCAAAGTCCTTGTGTGCTCTCTAGGTCGTGGTAGAGGGAACTCATCCACATTTCTTTAATCCTTGGGAGCTCTAAGTACCTCAGGTTCTACTCTATTTGTTTCCGTCCTCGTTCTTTCTCTGCCCCCTGGGTTGGCAAAGCTTACTTCTGGCCTATCTCTACTTCTGTCTCTTTGAGTTCCATGAGCTTGGGATATTCCAGCTCCAGGGTGACCATAGGACACGTTCGATCTTAGTTGGGGAAAAACGAATTCACCCTTCCAAGTATAAGCATGCCTGTCATGTTCTATAACCACAAAGATCCTCACTGAAGCGTGATCTAAGTAGGTCACTCTGCCTGGGCTATCAGGGTCTTTGAACTCATAGATCATGATTGACCCTACATCATTTGGCCTATTTGATTTATACCTCCAAAAGGCTTCATCGGTCTCTTGGTTTAGGAGTAGATCTATGCTCTTATTGTCTTGGGGAATCCACTCTGGTGTGATAATCCTAGTGAGAACAGATTTGCCTCGGGGGGTTCTAGGTTCTACACCCATGTTTCCTTGCTCCAGGTCACCTAAATCCGCTTCTGAGATCACATTCCCAAATTCATCTGTCCTATCTGGGTGACTAGTGACTACATATATTGTCCCTTCCTTGTCTAGGTATGCTCCGTTTTCAAACTTGACAGCTAGGTGCTCTAGTCCTATGGATTGGTCTGGGTTTTTAATCTGGACCACTGATCTTCCTAGGCCGTCCTCATAGATGCTAGCACTTAGTCGGTTGGTCCTAAGGTATTCCAGCTGCGTCTTGTAGGGGCCTTCCACCCTATACAGATATGGCACACCTGAACTTCTTGTAGGTCTGTCCATCCCTTGAGACATCTCTGATTCACTAGTCTCAGAGCTAGGGTAATGCGAGTGGTGGCTCAACTGCTGGGCCCAAGACCTAGCAGTATGATTAACGCTAGTCTCTGAAGACCTAAGACTTTGTCTATCCCTTACTAGATGCCGTCTTGATCTAAGGTTCATATGCCTATTTAAGTAGCCCAATTTTTGCCCAAAGTACAACCTCGTTGCCGATCAATTGGTGTCAGTCACTTGATTCTTTTTTAGTGTGTTATCATGTTTATGATCTTGTCTGATATCACGTCGTCAGGAACACTTGAGTTAATTTTCACACTTTTGGTTGATCGTTCCACGTTAAGTTCTTTTCCTTTAAGGTTATCGGTCACACACAGGTTATCTCTTGACTTGAACTTGCTTCCTTAGATAGTCTTTGACTTGACAATTGCCTAGCGTCACCCTAACTTACTTCTAGCACTACTCGCGTGTAGCCTGTGCTGCGAATTGACAAAGGGAGTTGAGAATTTCCAACCTTTTGTTTCCTTCTTGGTTGCCCTTGAGTGCCCAGGAAGTGTGTTCCCAAGCTTGCACTTACTCTTGCTTAGAATGCCCTTTGATGCTCTCAACAGACCTAGAAAAGTTCCAAAGTTAATTCAAGACTTAAATTCAAGTGACACAATAGACCACTTTCATGCAAGTAAATCATAGACCAAATTGCCCTTTGCCTTTATGGAAAGCAATTCTAATGACCCCTCAGTTTTCCTACCCTAGGGTATGGTCAACTTCAAAATACCCTATCTAATAATCCTGATATTAATTTTACCGTAACTAGTCAAAGTTTTGGTTGTACTCCCCATGAGCTTTCCAACAAAACAAGAATCACAGCAAACTGATTTCGTATGAGAAAGTTATGCCAGTTCAGGGTTCTAGGGCTAAAACAGGGTTCAAACAGGCTAACAGGCCAACAGGGTTTCCTCAAATTATTTGCTTATAGCCTCTGTATATGCCCTATAGCCCAATATTTATGTCCAAAATTAGCCAAAATCCTCAAATTAAAAACCCTAAAAAATTGGCCGAAAATGGTTGTCAATCGTGATCGACTGAGCTGTCAATCGCGATGGACAAGGCTGTCCGTCGTGGCCTGTTAGTCGCGATGGACACCTGTCAATCGCGATTGATGGGTGTCAATCGCGATGGACAGGGGGTGTCGGTCGCGATGGACAGGGGGTGCCGGTTGCGATGGACAGGGGTGTCCGTCGCAATGGACACGTGTCCATCAGGGTCTGTCAGTCGCGATTGACTGGCTGTCCGTCGCGATGGACAGTGTCAGTCGTGATGGACTGAAATTTTAGGTTTTTTTCGTGTTTATGTGTTGATCGGGGCTCTATACGTCGCGATGGTCAAGATTCTCGTCGAAATGGGGTGTCAATCGCGATTTTTCTGTCGGTCGCGATGGACAGGGGTGTCCGTCGCGATGGACACGTGTCCGTCGGGGTCTGTCAGTCGCGATTGACTGGCTGTCCGTCGCGATGGACAGTGTCAATCGCGATTGATGCTATCAATTGCGATGGACTGAAAAAATGCAAATTTTTCAAAAATTTTTGTGGATCTCAACTGTGCAAGGTCTCTAGTCTACTGTGGTGCACTTAGTTTTACCAAAAGATGAAATTTTCTGTCGATCGCGATCGACAGAGGTCTGCGACACAGAGACAGTTCTGAGTTCGTCCGTACCTGCGTAGCGTGCTGGTGGTGATGAAACAGTCAAATCCTGCAGGAAACTCAAGAAACAGGCAAAAACAGCACACAACAGTTCGCTCTCTCGCTCTCTCTCACAAGTGGAATGAGGGAATTGGAATGGGGAAGGTGATATGATCAAAAACTGAAATTTTTCGCGATGATGGAGATGGAGGTGGGAGATGGTGAGGATGATGATGGTGATGATGATGAAATAAAAAAGAGAAAATTAAGGAAGAGTAAAGAAATTACCTACAACGCCAACGTCTCAAATCTACATCTTACCATCACACGCTCGTCCTCAAAGCTCAATCCCCGGCAACGGCGCCAAAATTTGGTGTAGCTCAGTGATGAGTAGCACCTCCTTTAATGTCAATCCGGGAAGACGCGAGGATGGTATGAAGACCCCGAGCAAGTGAAGGCACAAGTGCGTGAGTGAGAAGCACACTAACATGCACACACATACACACACACGTGCACACACAGTAAGACAAGAGTGAGAAGCAATGGAGTTCTTAGATTACTTTCAAAAAACTCTTACAAGTTCAAATCAATTACAAGCTAGCTCCAAAAATGAGCTCTCTAGCTCTATTTATAGTTTTTGACTAGGTTTTGGCCCTGTCCAGACCTAGTGTCCGGCCTAGTTAAAAATTTCTAGGGTCTATTTGAAGGCTCAAACGGAGTCTAAAAAATATGAAAACTGGTAAGTAGCTACTTCTAATGCTCCTCAAGCTCAAGGACTCCTTGGCTTGCACAAAATGGAGCTACAAAAATATGAAATGGTATTTACAATGATTGTTAGTGATGAGAATCACTGTTATAAAGATGTTGATTTGGAAAAATTTGAAGGGCCTATCTGCCAGATTTGCGTCGACTGCTCTGTCTACTTAATCCTTCACCTCGCTCTGAATCTCTCCGCTGGCTTCCTTGTCTAGTCAGTCCTTGACTACTATCAACACAAGGTTCATATTGAAGGGAAAGGGTTTGCCTAATCAATTTTGGGCAGATGCTATCAACACTATTGTCTACATCTTGAATCGAAGGTACACCAAGGCACTTAATGGAAAGACTCCACAAGAAGCCTACAATGGTAAAAAGCCTTCTGTTTCCCATTTCAAAGTATTTGGAAGTGAATGTTATGTACATATTTTAGATAGGGACAAAAACAAGCTTCAACCAAAAAGCATTGTATCTTCCTAGGGTACAACAAAGATAAGAAGGCATATAAGCTTTATAACCTTGAGGCTAATAAGATCACGGTGAGTCACGATCTGGTGTTTAAGGAGGAGCAGCCACATGCAGTGAAGGAGGAAAAGAGAGCTTCCACTTTATCATCAGGCAAAGGGACAATCCACTATGAACCTGGCCCAAGAGCTATTCCTTCTACACAAGAGAAGGAAGCATCATCTTTAGATGATGAATATGAAAGTCACCAACCTATCATCACCCAAGTGGAAAATCCATTGCCACCTTGGGTGAGGAAGCTCTATGATTCTGCAAACCCCATCCCACAGTCACTAGAACAAGTTGTAGATGGACTAAGGTGATCATAGAGAATAGAGGAACAGAGATGTGCAAGCACCCATATTGTAAACATAGCCTTGATTGCTAATCTCATTCAAGAAGAAGCAAAGGAACCAACTAATGTGGAAGAAGCACTCAACGATCCCAATTGGAGGGTTGCCATGCAAATAGAATACAACAATATCATGAAGAATGGACCTTGGGAGCTAGTGGATCAACCCCTTAAGCATAAAGTCATCGGCACCAAGTGGGTATGGAAGCTAAACTACAAGGCTGATGCTAATCTGGAAAGTACAAAGAAAGAATTGTTGCACAAGGCTACTCACAAGTTGAAGGCATTGACTTTTTTGAATCATTTGCCCTGACTCCAAGGATGTGTTGTATTTTATGGAATCATGGAAAGATTAAATGGATTTTTAATGTTTTAAATATCCAGAAGGTTTTAATGTGGTTGTGTTTGATCTAGCAGGTGAAGAAGCATGAGGGTGTGGATACAAGTGGATGTGCGTAAATAAATAAATTTGAAGACTAAATCGAAGACTTCTAGAATAGTTATATTGGGTTCGCCTTAGAAAGCGACACCTTTTGTAAATAAAGTAGTTTTTCCTAAAAGATGCTTCTAAAAGTGATGGCCCTAATGTAACTTCTATTTTTAGGACGTAATAGAAATAAACCTATAAATACGTGTACTCTGAGAGACTCGTCCATCAAAGTACACGGGGGGAGATTGCACCCAATATTGCATCGATTGTTTCTCTATTTATGATTCCTATTTCATCTTCTTTTTGCATGTGCGTGCACCGAAGGTCTTGATAACAGTGGTATCAGAGCTTGGCACATATCACTCCGGAGGGGTTTGTTTGTGTTTATCTACGATTGATTTGTGTTTGCATTCTCTATTCGCGATCCGAATCCGAATCCGAATCCATGTCTACATCCGCATCCGTGTCTGCTTTCGCTTCTGCTTTTGTTTCTGTTTCTGTCTCTGTCTCTGTTCCAATTCCAGTTCCAGAACCAGAACCAAAACCTACGTTTACACTACGCGTACATCTACACTTACACCTACGCTTACACCTACGCTTACACCTACGCTTACACCTATGTTTACATGAAGGCGTCGACTAAGGCAAAGAACTTAGACAATAAATTAGGCAATACATTGGCAACATTGGCACCCAAGGCTCCCTTGGCAGCCGTTGGCTACGCGTGAGGCAATTTTAATTTTGAGTGGCAATAGAGAGTTTTAGATTCCCTAAGGTAGGAGGATTTGAATCCACAACTTCCTACTTACAAGGGAAGTACTTTAAACACTACTGCATCTCTTTGAGTTATCACTCTATCTCAATTTTGTCATATTTACATCAACTTTCACCTCCCTCTTCCTTTTACAATTTCCAAGATGATCTCACACATGTGGAAGTGCCCGTCGATTTCCTAGAGGAGTGTATCAAAGAATAGGGCATAAGTTACATTATATAACTCGGATTTTAGCATATAATATATCATTGGAAAGCTATTAGAACGAACTTTTTAACTAATCTATTAGATTGAGGATCCAACATAGTTTGAAAGAGGGGTTTCTTTCTCTAGATATGGACCCTACAACAATGGAGGATTTTAGCAATTCACCTTCACCTGGGGTTCACTCGAGCAACAATAAGATATTATGCGACAAGAACTTCAAGCAACTCAACAAGCTGTACAAGAACGTGATGCTATGCTCTAGTAAGTACAAAGTGATGATCATAGCTTAATCAGAGTGGTGAAAATGATTATCACTGCACAAGAAGAAGGTGCAAGTTCCAAGATAGGTGCTAAGAACTTTCAATTCTCCAAATTCGATGGACGAAAAGATGGCCAATTTGTCCTGCCATGGCTCTCTCAATTCGACAATTTCTACTATGATGAGTCTTATTCAGAAAGTGAGAAAGTCAAGTTTGCTACCAATTATTTGGTAGGAAGAGCTCAGCTATGGTGGAATGTTTTACGGAATAGTACCAATTGTCCTACGACATGGGATGCATTTTAGGAAAAAATTAAGGAGTCTTTCCTTCCTTCCCAGTTCCATCTACATGCATGTCGTGCATGGACAACTTCTGGATGGAGAGAAGGAGATAATGTATCCATTTATACTGAACGTTTTTGGCAATGTCTTTTATTACTTTGTTCACTTGAGCATGTTCCTGAAGCAAGTTTGCAACGAAAATATGAAGATGGCTTGGAGATGGGAATCCAAGCAAAGCTCCATACCCTCCAACCTACAACCTTGTATGAAGCTATCTCTTTCGCGCATGATGCTGAAAAGGAGTTCCAATCTATCACCAAAACACTTCGCTTACAACAAATCTGTCAATATCAACCACCCGTCAAAGCCAATTTTCCTTTTAAGCATCCTTTTACTATGTTCGCTTCACCTACTTTCCAATGCCCTCCTAATCCCATTTAGTACCATCCAACAAATCAACCCTTGGCCAACCTCACAAACCTACCACTCTTCAAAAAACGATGATGAATGCTCAACAAAAACGACCCCGTATAACTTGTTGGAATTATGGAAAGATTGTTCATACCAAAGCTCCCTGTAGGATGAGACCTACTAATAGGCAACCCATTGAAGCTCAAGTACACAACATGGAGGTTGTTCCTGCTGACACTAAACCTAACTGGTCTGAAGAAGTATTAGAGCAAGAACTAAGTACCCTGGGTAACGGACTTTCTAACCATTCTCTACTCTGCATGCATGGCACCATTAATGGCGTAATAGTAAATGTTTTACATGATGATGGTAGCTCGCATGATTTTGTTTCTCATAAGCTAGTTAAAAATCTTAACCTTACTACTCATCCTTCTATGTATAAGGTTAAGGCTGTGTTTATAGGGAAGTATAATGTTACGAATGAGGTGCATAATGTTCAAATTTGTATAGGCTCATATATAGATGAACGTTCATTTTTAATTGCTCCATGGCATTCATATGATGTTATAATTTGCATGCCGTTTCGACATAATTACAACCCCTGCATTGATTATGATACACACACGATTACTTTCAAATTTCGAAATAAAGATGTTTCACTATCTACTATGCATGATTTTCAACCCTTCCCATTCATTAGTCATACGCAAGTCAAACGAGCTTTTAGGAAAGGTTATAACTCATGTATTGTCTTTGTGAATAATATAACTGATTATACACATACACTTCCAAGTGCACATAAGTCATTTACGGACTTGTATAAGGATTGTTTTATGGCTGATTTTCCATCTGCAATACCACCTTCTAGGGGATCGCTTGACCATAGGATTGATTTAATTCCTGGTAGCTCTCCTCCTCATAAAGCACCTTATAGGCATGGACCTTTACACCAAAATGAAATAGCTAGACAAGTTAAAGATTTACTCAACAAAGGATTAATACGGTCTAGCTCTTCTCCTTTTGGAGCCCATGTTCTTTTAGTTGAAAAGAAGAACAAGACGTATAGAATGTGCATTGATTATAGATCACTTAATAAAATTACCATTAAGAATAGGTATCATATCCCTAGGATAGATGACTTGCTAGATAAACTTCGTGGAGCTTGTGTCTTCAATAAAATTGACCTCAAATCTGGGTATCATCAGATAAGAATGACATCACATGACATTTATAAATCTACTTTTAGAACTCAACACGGCCATTTTGAATTCATGGTAATGCCTTTTGGACTTACCAATGCACCCGCCACCTTTGCACGTATGATGAATAATATTTTCCTTGAATACCAAGACTTCATTCTTGCCTTCTTTGATGATATACTTATTTATAGTAGGAATGATAGTGAACATGAAACTCATTTAGCCATAGTATTTGATTTGTTACGTAAAAATAAACTTTATGCTAATTCTGAAAAGAGTCGTTTCTTCCAAAACAAGATAGAGTATCTTGGACATATCGTCTCTAGTCAAGGCGTTCATGTAGATCCCAAGAAGATTAAAGTAATTGAAGAATGGCCTAAACCTCAATCAGTGAATGATGTCCGTTTGTTTTTAGGATTAGCTAGCTTTTATTGAAAGTTTGTAAAGGGATTTTCTTATATAGCCCTTCCCCTTACTTTATTATTGAAGAAAAATCTAAAATTTGTATGGGGAGTAGCCCAACAACAATCTATTGATAAACTTAAGTATGCACTTTCCCATGTGCTTGTTCTGCAATTACCTGATTTTTCACAACCATTTCATGTAGTTACAAGTGCTAGTGGTTCTAGTATAGGTGTTGTTTTAATGCAAAACAATCATCCTCTTTAAAAGTAGGAAACTCAAACCTTCTTAACACAATTATAGTACATATGATAAGGAACTGTTAGCTGTTGTGCATGCATTGAAAATTTGGAAACATTACCTTATGGGTTTGGAAGTTCTAATTAAAACCGACCAACAAGCTATTAAGCATTTATTACATCAACCATTGATTTTTTATAGACATATTAAATGGGCTTCATTTCTACAAAACTTCCAACCTCTAATTCAATATCATCCAGGAAAAGCTTATGTTGTAGCTGATGCTTTAAGTCGTCTCCCATCCCCATAAACAACTAGGATTTCAATTAATAATATTTGTGCTATTCATATTCATTCATTTCATGATATGATTTCCACTTATGCATGTGACCTGTATTTTTCACAAGCATGGATTGCTTTCAATAATTCCACATCACATCATGAGGATCATTACACATTTCAACACAAGTTATGCATTACACAAGTATTCAAAGAGTTTGTTATGAAAGAAATGCATGAACCATCATATATGGGTCATAGGGGCATACAAAGTACTATTACTGCATGTAAAGATTTCTTCTTTTGGCCTAACATGGAAAAAGATGTTGCACAATATGTTTCTCACTACATTGTTTGTCAGCGTGTAAAATGACATCATGGTAAACCATTCAGATTATTAATGCCTCTTCCTATACCTGATGGACCATGGGAACAGATTTCTATGAATTTCATTACTGGTCTTCCTACAATTGCATCTCACAATGACATGATTTGGACAATTGTTGATAGTATTAGTAAACATGCATACTTCATTCCTTCTAAAAAAGACTTTAACTGCACCTCAAGCTACTAAGTTATTTATTAAATGTATTTTTCCACATCATGGTTTTCCTAAAGTTATTCTTTCAGATCGAGATGTTCGTTTTTGTAACCATTTTTGGGTGGCATTATTTCAACATCTAGGATCAAAAATAGACTTTAATTCTACATTTCATCCTGAAAGTAATGGTCAAAGTGAAGCTACAAATAGTACTATTTTGGATTTATTATGTTGTTACTCTTTAGATAATCCAAGTAATTGGGATGAAAAACTCCCTTTACTTTAGTTTGCATATAATAACACCCCACACACTACTACTGGTTGTTGGAGTTTATTGATCTCCAAAGTACAGCTAGAAGTAGGTGAAACCCAACAGGACCTAGTTGACTTTTTCACAAACTTGTATGCACAGACCAGTTTCCTTGCAGAGAAAACTGCTCTTTACTCACTTGGAATTTTCAAAAACTGTTTCACACACATAAACTAGACTCTAAGAGCTTTCCAATGAGCCAAAGAACACTCAATTTGGATAAGTACACAAGGAGATATGACCTCTGCAAGTTGGAGGTTTAATGGAGACCTTCAGCAGGGATAAAAAACAGAGAACACACACTACTTGCAGAGAGTACTGCTCTCAGCTCACAACTCTAATGATTATGAAAATTTACAGGAAGCAAGTAGACAATACGAGCTTTCAAATGAGATATTAAACATGTAACTTGGATATATAATGAGGTAGATACAAGCTCTGCAATCTCTGCATAAAAAACTACAGCAACATAGAGATACACATATGACTCTCTTGGACATCACACAAGATCACGACTTTTCTCCTCTTTTTATAGCATGGGAAACTAATATAAAACCTTCATAATACATCTAAATTCATGGTAGACACTTGGATGGAGGTATTCCATGACTCAAGTGCTCAAATAAGCAAAGTATTGATGGACTTTGAGAACTAGCCACATCGACCTTCCACTAGAACACCACTGCAGCTCCCTTGTGACTCACTAATTTGACTCACCATATTCTAGAACTCACGTGGTATTTTTGCTACATTTTATGAATAATATGAGCCTTCTTGAAGTATTTGAAGACTTCCCAAAGGTATTTACATAATTTGAAACTTGTACCCTACATAAAACAAATGTTCGCAACATTCTCCCCCTCAAGTTTCAAAGGGTATTTCCTTCATGCCAAGAATATAGTTGAATCTTTGAAGCTTTGGTCCATCCAAGGATTTGGTGAAGATATCTGCAACTTGATCCTTTGTTCCCACAAAAGAAACTTGTACTTCATTGTTTATGGCCTTCTCTCGAACATAATGATAGTGAACCTCTATATGCTTTGTTCTAGCATGAAAAATAGAATTTGAGGTCATATGAATGCTGCTCAAGTTATCCCCATATATCTGTGGTACATCAACCTGCACATTCAAGTCATGAAACAACTTTTTAAACCACATAACCTCAGTAGTAGCCAATGCTAGACCTCTATACTCAACCTCTGTAGAAGATAAAGCAACTGTAGGCTGTTTCTTTGAACTCCATGTTAATGTCTTGTTTCTTGCTATTACCACATATCCACTTGTGGATCTTCTGTCATCTTTGCTTCCAGCCCAATCTGCATCACTAAAGACTTTAAGAGTTAGATCCGCATCATGACTATAAAATAATCCTTCGTTCATGGTACCTTTCAAATATCTAAGCACTCTTTTTGCTGCATGCATATGAGGTACTCTAGGTTCATGCATAAACTATGACAATACTCCCACTGCATAGCATATATCAGGTCTAGTTTTTTTTGCATAAATCAAAGATCCTACCATGGATCTATATGCATTCATATCGTGCAACTCATCACCTTCCTTTGCACTCAACTTTACATTACATTCCATTGGAGTAGAAACAAATTTACATTCCTACATACCAAACCTTTTCAACATATCACATATATACTTTCTCTGTATCAACCACATACCTTCATCGCCATACACAATTTCAATCCCAAGAAAGTATCTAAGCAAACCAAGATCTGAAATTTTAAATTCCTTTCCCAAATTACCTTTTATCTCATCAATTGCTTTTGCATCATTCCCTGTAATCAACAAGTCATCCACATAAATGCATACATAGACACACATGCCATCTACATGTTTTACATAAAGTGAAGGATCAGCATGACTCGCTGTGTATCCTTGTAGCATAAGATACTTTACCAACCTTGCATTCCATGCCCTTGGTGCCTGTTTAAGACCATACAATGCCTTGTTCAACCTGCATACATGATTAGGACATTTTGCATCCACATAACCATCTGGTTGTGACATATACACTTCTTCATTTAACTCACCATTAAGAAAGGCATTCTTTATATCGAGTTGATATATATTCCACCTTTTACTTGCAGCTAAAGCCAACAAAGTTCTCACCGTTGCCATGTTTGCTACCGGACTAAATGTTTCCTCATAGTCCAATCCTTGAGTTTGATTATATCCTTTTGCTACAAGTCTAGCCTTATATCTTGACACACTACCATCACTATTTCTTTTAATCTTAAAAACCCACTTGCAACCAATTACCTTTTGCTTTGGTATCTTTGGAACTAAATTCCAAGTCTTGTTATCCTCTAGTGCTTCCATTTCTTCTCTCATTGCTTTCTCCCACTTTTCATCTCCTTTTGCCTCATCATAACATGTGGGTTCATTTTCCTGCTCAACTTTTGTCATAAAAGCATAATGAGTATTCATAAAAGATTCATAAGTATACCTTTGAGGTTGCTTACTCACTCTTGAAGTTCTTCTTACCTCCAACGTAGATGCTCTTCCTTTCTTATTAGGAACCTTTGATGATTCTCCATACTCACATACATCACTAATTTCCTCTCCTTCATCATTAACTTCAACAAGTTTGAGTTTACCTTTACTTTTAACACTTGGAGGTGACTCTTGCCTTAATCTTCCATTGAAAGGTGATCCTCTTTCTTCATCCAAACCACTCCTTTCATCATTTAAACTTCCTGATGGCTAAACTATGCATTCATCTCCTTCAACCACACCTTCTTCATTTTCATCCATGACCTGCAAACAATTCTTATCTGCATACCATGAAAGTGATTCATCAAAGTTTACATCTCTTGACACAACAACCTTATTGGTATGAGGATTATAGCATCTATATCCTCTTTGAGTATCTGCATAACCAATAAATATACATTTTTCTGATTTCGCATCAAGTTTAGATCTCACCTCACTAGGTACATGTACATAACATACACAACCAAATACTTTCAAATGACTTACACTTGGTTTCCTTCCATGCCATACCTCATATGGTGTCAAATGATGAACTCCAGTAGTCGGAACTCTATTCATAATGTAAACACTTGTGCTAACAGCTTCAGCCCAAAAATAATTAGGCAAACACATATCATTAAGCATGCTTCTAGATGCTTCTGCTATGATTCTGTTTCTTCTTTTTGCGACTCCATTTTGTTGTGGAGTATACCTGCATGTAACTTCTCTTTTGATACCTTCATCATACAAAAAATTAGTAAAAGCTTGAGAGAAATACTCTCCCCCTCCATCAGATCTTAGCTTCTTAATATACCTTCCTGTTTGCTTTTCGACATATGATTTGAACTTCTTGAAACAATCAAAGACCTCACTCTTATGTTTAATGAAATACACAAATGTCATTCTACTATGATCATCAATGAATGATACATAGTACTTATTACCAACCAAGGATGCCTCTTTAGTAGGTCCCCACACATCTGTATGTATGAGATCTAGCAAACCATCACTTACATAGCTTGAATGCTTGAAAGGTTGTCTACTCTGCTTACCCATTTGACATGCTTCACAAAGATGCACCATATGTTGCTTAGTAAGATCAGATAATCCTTCAACAATCCTCTTCTTTGATAGCTCCTTTAACCTATGTACATTCATGTGTCCAATCCTTTTGTGCCATAGATCAAGCTCTGCTATTCGATGCATACCATAAGAGAAATAATTTGTATGATTTGGGTTTACCTTGAATGTAAACAATCTACCTTGTTTTTTACCTCTAGCAATTAACCTCCTTTGCTTTGGATCCTCAATGAAGCAACCTGCATGATTAAATCTTATTTTCAAACCTTTTTCTACCATTTGACCAACTGACATCAAATTCTTAGTGATCGTTGGCACATAAAGTACATCCTTCAAGCAATTTGTCTTGCTCTTAGCCTGCATGACAACATCTCCAACCTGCATAATCTTATGTGTTGTATCATCTCCTGTTTCAACATGACCTTTACATGAAGGATTATGCATATTAGAAAACCATGAAGCATCATGTGACATATGGTTAGAACAACCACTATCTACATACCATACATCACTATTGCAATTCATCTTAGTTTCTACATTCATCATAAGAAGAGAATCATAATCATCACTTTTACCTTCAACTGCATAATTTCCTTGTTGTTTACCTCTTCTTGAATAGCCTCCTCTTCAATTACCACCTTGATTATTTTCATTTTGATAACAATATTTGGCATAGTGTCCATACCTTCCACATATATAGCAATTGTTTTTATCTTCACTCCTTTGTCTTTCATTGTAGTTGTAGTTGCCTCTCGTACCTCTAGCGCTTGATCTTCCTCTTCCTCTTGCATTGAGGAAGCCACTTGAAGTCCCTTGATCATCGCTCCTTCTTCCTCGACCTCTATTTGAACCTCTTCTTCCTCTGTTTCCACCTCTTGATGATCCTACATAAAGAGCTTGTCCTTGAGATCCTTTTTGATTTGAAGTAGAGCCATTTAGATTCATCTCCTCCGTGACCATAAGAGCAACAAGCTGATCAAAGTCTGGTAATTCTCCTCTAACATAAACTGAAGTAATGAATGGTTTCCATCTCTCATCATCCTTGAGCCCGTTGAGAGTATGTGCAACCAAGTCGTCGTCCTCCACATGAACTTGAATTGATCCTAGTCTATCTGCAATCTCTTTAACCTTCAACAAGTAATCATTGACCAATGTCCTTGTATCTTTCTTTATGTTATTCAACTCATTTTTGAGTTGAATCTTCCTTGCTCTTGTACGTGTAGCATACAACCTTTCCAATGCAAGCCAAACATCTCTACTTGTGTCTAGATCTTGTATGTGTCCTACCATTGAATCTTGAATATTTTGTGATAAAATGAATATAACCCTTTTGTCTCTCTCATTCCAAAGTCTAAACTCCCTCAATTGTTGCTGATTTGGGTCCTCTGGTAATGTGGGTTTGATATCTGTGCTGTCAATCAAACCATACAAGCCTCTACCTTGCAAGTATGCTGTGATTCTAAACTTCCATGCTTGATAATTTGTCTTATCAAGGTTCTCTATTTGTGCATGTTGGTCTCCCATAATACAAATGCTAAACTTCCTCCTTTAAGTCTTGTTTCCAATGTGTGTGATGAGAAGAAATATAATATTTACCTTGTAAATGAGGTATGTGCACCTTTCTTTGCTTGGATGTTGCTTGAGATGCCTCCTTGCGATCTTCTTCTACCTTTGTGTAGTGTTGATGATGAACTGCTTCTTTGATAGCTTCAAATTCTTCATCAAGGTGTGATAACCTTCTCCAAGCCTCCAAGTACTTGCTCTGATACCAATGTTGGAGTTTATTGATCTCCAAAGTACAGCTAGAAGTAGGTGAAACCCAACAGGACCTAGTTGACTTTTTCACAAACTTGTATGCACAGACCAGTTTCCTTGCAGAGAAAACTGCTCTTTACTCACTTGGAATTTTCAAAAACTGTTTCACACACATAAATTAGACTCTAAGAGCTTTCCAATGAGCCAAAGAACACTCAATTTGGATAAGTACACAAGGAGATATGACCTCTGCAAGTTGGAGGTTTAATGGAGACCTTCAATAGGGATAAAAAATAGAGAACACACACTACTTGGAGGGAGTAGTGCTCTCAGCTCACAACTCCAATGATTATGAAAATTTACAGAAAGCAATTAAACAGTAAGAGCTTTCAAACGAGATATTAAATATGTAATTTGGATATATAATGAGGTAGATACAAGCTCTACAATCTCTGCATAAAAAACTACAGCAGCATAGAGATACACATATGACTCTCTTGGACATCCCACAAGATCACGACTTTTCTCCTCTTTTTATAGCATGGGAAACTAATCTAAAACCTTCCTAATACATCTAAATTCGTGGTAGACACTTGGATGGAGGTATTACATGACTCAAGTGCTCAAATAAGCAAAGTATTGATGGACTTTGAGAACTAGCCACATCGACCTTCCACTAGAACACCACTGCAGCTCCCTTGTGACTCACTAATTTGACTCACCATATTCTAGAACTCACGTGGTATTTTTGCTATATTTTATGAATAATATGAGCCTTCTTGAAGTATTTGAAGACTTCCCAAAGGTATTTACATAATTTGAAACTTGTACCCTACATAAAACAAATGTTCGCAACACTGGTCGTGCACCATATGAAATTGTTTATGGAAGAACGCTTCCCACTCCCATGAGTCTCACTCAAAATGACATTCCTATGGCTAATTCTTTTGCACAAGATCATATTTCTACACTTGCTGAAGTGCATGAGCATATTAGGAAGAGTCAATAATGTTACATGCATAGTATTAATAAGAAGCACATAGCCAAACAATTTAATGAAAATGATTTAGTTTGGTTACAAATCATTAAAAGGCATTTAAAAAATATCTCTCAACATCCTAAGGTAAAACTTGCCCCATGGTATTATGAACCTTTTCACATTATTGAGAAAACAAATGAAAATTATTTTCGATTAGATATACCTTCTCATTGGGGTATACATAATTCTTTCCATATAAGTTTTTTGAAATCTTTTAAAGGTACTTTACCACTCACGCCTATTTTAGATGATCCTCCTTTACTTGAAGAGCATGCAGAAATATTGATTCCCGAGAAAGTAATAGATTATGACGTTACCACTACACAAACTGGTAAGCAATATCCTAGGTATTTAGTCAAATATAAAAATCACTCACTTGAGGAATCACAATGGATACATAAGACCTCTTATCACCTCACTATGATCATTTAGTTTCTGCATATCATTCCCAATTACATTAAACTTTCAGGTCTCTAATTCCATGCATGTGTTTTACATGGTTCATGCTTACTATTGTTCAGTGATGGGACATGTGACTGATCATCCATGTCTATTTTTATATTTATCAACTGAGGTCAGTTGCTTGTCAACTGGGAGGCATGTTGTATTTTATGGAATCATGGAAGGATTAAATGGATTTTTAATGTTTTAAATGTCCAGAAGGTTTTAATGTGGTTTTGTTTGATCTACCAGGTGAAGAAGCATGACGGCGTGGATACAAGTGGATGCGTATAAATAAATAAATTCAAAGACTAAATCGAAGACTTCTAGAATAGTTATATTTAGGTTTATCTTGTTGAAAAAGTAGTGGTTCGCTTTAGAAGGTGACACCTTTTGTAAATAAAGTAGTTTTTCCTAAAAGACGCTTCTAAAAGCGACGGCCCTCATGTAACTTTTGATTTCAAGACATAATAGAAATAAACCTATAAATACGTGTACTCTGAGGGACTCGTCCATCAGAGTACACGGGGGAAGATTGCACCCAATATCGTGTCGATTGTTTCTCTGTTTATGATTCCTGTTTCGTCTTCTTTCTGCCTCTGTGTATGCGTGCACTGAAGGTCCTGATAATAGGATGACTACTATCTGAGTAGTACTAGCTACGAATGCACATAAGTGTTGGACAGTCTATCACATGGATGTCAAATCAGCATTCCTAAATGAAGACCTCAAGGAGGAGGTATATGTGTCTCAACCACCAGGGTTTGAGGCTCCCCATTCATAGAACAAGGTATGTAAGCTGAAGAAGGCATTATATGGGCTAAAAAAAGCCCCTAGAGCATGGTACCAATGGATAGATAAGTATCTCTTGGATCTAGGTTTGAAAAGATGTGCTTTTGATGCTAACTTGTATGTTATAAAGAGAGGAGGGAAGACAATTGTGCTTGTATTCTATGTAGATGACCTTGTGATTATAGGAAATGATGATGCTCTTCTTCAACAAACAAAAGATGCCCTGAGTTTAGAATTGGAAATGACACACTTGGGCTTAATGCATTATTGCTTAGGCCTTGAAGTTTGGCAGGAACCTGTGAAGATTTTCATCTCTCAACAAAAGTATGCAAGACAGATATTGAAGGCATTTGAAATGGAGGATTGTAAGGAAATTTCTACACCTATGGAGGTCAACACAAAATTATCTATCGAAGATACTTCACCTCTAGTGGATATTGGAATATAAGAAATTAGTTGGAAGTCTCATCTACTTGTGCAATAGAAGACTAGATATCTCTTATGTTGTTGGAGTGGTAATCAGGTTCCCTAATAAGCCTTGCCAAGCTCATTGGAAGGAAAGCATGTGGATACTCGATATGTGAAAGGAACCACTGATTATGGTATTCTTTATGAACAAGGATCTTTGTGAGCCTAGCCATTAGCTTAGCTAGGGCATAAACTTCAGTGCCACTGGGTTGCCATTCAAGGAAAAAATAAAGGCCATGTGGTCTATACTGACTCCCCTTGTAAGAGCTATATAAGCATGGCCCAAGTTGAGATTTACATAAGATTGCGCACTAGTACGCCCTTTATCTAGAGTCTGTCTAGATTGCCATCTAAGCTCCACATTGGGAGCACAAAGGTGGATATCACCATCGTTGTAACTGTATTACACTTGGCAATATGAGAATTTGAGTTATGTATCTCTCAGTCTACATCTATCTTTGTCTGTGTCTTTTCTCTCAACTCTGTCTACTAGTCTATTTCGTTGTGCTGTTATTTTCTTACATTATATCGAGAGGATATTCGAACTCACAACCTCTTGACTAGGATTATGATGGACTAACCACTTGCCCCAAAAGCCATCATTGAAGATTACTTCCTAAATCTCCTTCTTAGGATGTAGTTAAACCATTTCCCACCTATCAAGGGTGTGGTTTAACCATGTCCTACCTTTCACTTTATTACATTCTTCCCCCCTTGGTGGATCATTGTTCTCAATGATATGCTCTTGTATCCCTCTAGCTTCGGTAATCAAATCCTGAATTCCTTAGGTACCCTCGAATTGATGTCCTTGACCTATAGAGCTTCTTGAACCTTGTTTGCAACCTTGGTGTCTTGAATTGTGTTCTCAACCTGAGTAAATAAAAACCTCATTCTCACCCATGCTTGGTATCTTGAACCGTCAATCAAATACCACCCAAGGTGTCCCTTTTACACTTATGTGTTCCTCGAGTTGCTTTGATGTGAACCTTTTCCCTATACATGGGCACTTTTTACTCTAGTGCTGGCTAGAGGTTTTTTCCCCATGTTACCACATACTTGATACTCTCATATGTGGTGGTACTTTGTACTTAGGGATATTATTCAGCTCTTACTTCAGTTCAGTTCATTGTCAATAGAGAGAGCTATTCCAGCCATCATCTTCTCCGTGTCTTGCTGCATTTGTGCTCCTTGTGTGTGCTTCTTGTGTGTCTCTCGCACTTCTACACACACCCAATAGTGGTATCAGAGCAGGTTGAGCTCCATCTCAAGTTTTGGTTTTTCACATCATAGCATGCACACTTTTAACATTGCACATCGACTTCGGAGCATAGAATAGTGAATTTCAACAGCCAAGAAATATTTCCACCAGGTGCCCTGGTGCCTTGGAATTTTACCCCCATTTTGAAGCCATTCGTGTAGTCAA
Organism: Ceratopteris richardii; assembly: GCA_020310875.1. Classification (NCBI taxonomy): domain Eukaryota; kingdom Viridiplantae; phylum Streptophyta; class Polypodiopsida; order Polypodiales; family Pteridaceae; genus Ceratopteris; species Ceratopteris richardii. The sequence continues at coordinate 22,737,331 of CM035435.1, read as the reverse complement.
AATCGCCATCAGAGTGACGGTTTGTGAGCTGAAATTTCAGCTTTCGTCGAAGTGAAGATTTTGTCACATTCTTGTTCTTTTGTGAAATGGCGGGCAACAATGACTTGTTTGGCATGCTTCAAGCTGAAGATAAGCTTGATGGGACCAACTATCCGATGTGGTCTTACATGATGAAGCATGTTCTTGTTGCAAAAAAACTTTGGAACATAGTGGTAGATGTAGATCGAAGAGCGGTAGGTGCTTCTACTTCACAGTCCACTCTCACAGATGGAGCTTCTTCTTTGACTACAGTGGTTTCTCCTTCTCCACCTACATAGGAGCAGCTTAGATGGGATGAAAAAGATGCTCAACCTCATGCTTTGATTGCACTTTCTGTGAAGCGTCATATATTTCCACACATTCGTTCATGTTCTACATCATGACAGGCATGGGACACTCTTGCTTCTTTGTATGCCGTGCGTAATGAAGTACATGTTGCATACTTGAGGAAGCAACTTGAGGATGTATGTATGGCTGAAAATGAGTCGATGGATGTGTATGTGACATGCATCAAGGACTTGAAAGAGCAATTGGTAAACATAGATGAGTGTTAAAATGCACTTTTACATTACAAGCATTTTAAGTTCTTTTGGGTTCTTGGGAGTGGTAGGGGTCTGATAAATCAGAGGCCCTGTAACTTGATTTTCCCAATTAACTTATCCAAACCGCAGTACGTTAACATACAAAACTCTATTTAATACGAATTACTGTCAAGGCTCTGATTAGTCCTCTCACAGAACTATTGTTAATACTGTTCACAATGCGTCACGTAGTAATTACTGATTAGCGTCACACAGACGTATATCGACAACAGAACCTTATGTGTTAATCACAAAATAATGAAATTAACAAAGGTAAAGATGACAATAATCAAACTTCACGAACACTGCACTACGGCTTCTCCACAGACCGTAATCGCCCAGACAGACAGTCTGGCGATCTCGCTTGTCGTTACCGGAGCATCACCGCAATGCCTTTTTATTAGTTGATAAGTAAATACATCTCTTCACAACGAGCTTTCGGTTCGTGCGGAATATGAAACCTTTCGGTTCGTGCAGGATAGGAAAATTCTGGAATTATGAAAATACAGAATGCCAATCTGACGGCTTACACTGGCACGCACGGTGGACTTGAACCCGCAATGGAACAAAAGTTAGGGCTCATCTACTATACCCTGTATATACATGGTTCTAGCTAACTTAAAAGTTCTGGAAATCTTCTGTTTCAGAGAGTCCAACATCTTTTTTAGGATCTCCGGTTCTACGAGCTGAGCATCAGTTCTAACTAGACTTGCCGCAATTACTTGACTCATCAAAATTTCAACCTGTGTCTGCAAAAAGGCCTCTTGCAGGTAGAAATCATTTGCAAGGGCTGCGTCACGACTCAATTTCATGTCTTCAATTTGTTTATCTATTCTGGATAAACGTTTTGCTTGAACACCCAACTGTTTCTCTCTTCTCTCGAGTTCGTCAGTCTGGAACTGCATGGTCTTGTAATAAGCTGTTATTTCCTTCTGCATTCCTTCAAATTCCTTCTTTAATTTGATATATCTGCCAAGCTCTTCCTGTAACTCCTGATCACACTTGAACAAGGTTTCGGTAGTTTTATGAAGTTCTGCCTCAGCTTTAAGAACATTTGCGGCAAGAGACTGAGAAGCTTCTTCTAATATACTGTATGCTTCCCGCGTGCTATGCAATTCATTTCCTATGGCAGTCATTGCATCTGTTTTATCAATGATTTCTTGCTTGAGCGTGCTGATTTCGGTAGCCTTTTGACACAGCAAAGCATCTTTCTCTGCTAGCTGATCTTGAAGCTGTTGAATATGTAAGTGTAAACCATGATTTTCTGCCTTAACTGCATCCACTTCTTCTTGCAATGGAGCAATATCTGCTTTTAGGAGATCAACTTTATGCTTCAATTCGTGACAAATATTATTAGTGACCATTCTGAGTTGCGTCAGTAGTTGCAGTGAGAATTGGATGAGCATTTGACCCATGGACTCTAATTCCGTAAACATGGGAATCGGAGGAAGAAGAGGAGGAGGAAGTGGTTGAGATGAAGAAGCTGACAAGAGGTGATGGGAAGATGGTGGAGAATAGTTAGGTGAAGAGGATGAGGAATCTGGTGCTTCAGGGGCAATAGGATAAATGGGGACAATGGGCTCGACGAGAGGCATTGGTGGAGGAGTAAGTAGAAGACTGTTGGGCACCAACACTATTCTAGTAGGTTGCTGTGTAGTCACTTCAGTCTGGTCAATTATAGCATCAACCAAGGTAATGACTTCATTTATTATCTCTGCAACAATGGCTTGCACATCTTCTGAAATCGAGTGCTGAGAATCCACTCGAGAAGAGTTTTCTTTGGAATCAGCAGTGGACGCACTGTGTTCCTGTTGCCGGATGGGAGAAGACTGGGTAGATGAATCAAGGTGAATTGAGGTGGCAGTGTTGTGGAAAATTTCTTCTTCATTTCTTTCTTCTTCATTTCCAGCGGTGGAACCTTGCACCTGGCTCTCCAACAGGCTTATGCGGGTGCGTTTTCGGCGGAGAAGCTGGAAAAGATCTTCTTCCTCATCTTCTTCGTCTTCGAGCACTTGGTCAGATTCTTCATGATACAAAATTGGAGCTCTTGGCGGAGGTTGCGTGGCTTGAATGGCTAGGAACAGAAAGGTAATGATATGTGGTAAACGCGAACGTGGAAGCTCTCCCTTGTTAACATGCTTAATAATCGTAACGCATTCACGGTGAATGCGCCGGAAATAGAACGAGGCAAAATTAACATGCTCATGGGAAGCCATGTCAATCATCGAATAAAACGGGCAAGAAATGTCGTAAGTGCATTTCTGTAAATTAAGGATAGCAACAAGAAATTGTAAGGCGGTACGTTCAGGGTCAGGGCGACACAAAATGGCGTATTCATTCGATGAGGACCGTGGGAATAATTCAACCATGGTGGCAATAGGAAGGAGAGGACAATTCTCCATGCCTTCCCTGGGCAAACGAAATGCTGCAGTGAATGACTCTAATGTGATTACGACATGAGATGGTAAACATGTAATCGGCCAACTCTGCTCGGTAGCAGGAGTGGTGGCAATGGCTGCAATAATCTATGCATAATAAGGGTGACACTCCACTGAATGCCAAGGCAATTCAGTGAAGTTTACCAGACCGCGAATACGCAAGAACTCACTCACGTCATGAGGGAGTCCGTCACGGAATGTAGCAAAATTAGCTAAAGCTTCCATGATCCGCACGCGAAATCACAAGAACACGAATACACGACAAACACAGGAAACACAACGCACAGAACACACAGACACAATAGCGATTAACAAGGAAAAGAAGAGGATTAAGTAGACACTCGACAATGGGAAGCGATCGGAAATACTTAATCATCGCGCGATGTTGAGATGATAACCTTCATAATTACGGCGTGCATGCATGAGCAGAATCAATAACACAAGGTGGCGATTAATTATGATTATATATCAAAACGAGGAGCTTTACGGTCTTATTCAATTAACACGCAAAAAGAAAAAGAAAGTAAATAACATGTGGAAAAACGAAGGACACATCAGCAAGAATCAGGTGCTTGGTGATACGGCCGCAACTTTGAACCATTGATCACTTTAGGAAGAGGAACTCGGGTCAAGGTAGTCAGCCGAAAAGTAGCTGGTCCCACTTGCTCACTAATTTGGTAAGGACCGAACCAACGTAATTTAAATTTCCCAGTAGAACGATTTGATTTAGCATTGTAAAACAGCACAAGTTGGCCCACCGTAAACACAGGAGTTTTGAGGAAACGATCATGAGTCCGGGCTTGCCACAATTGAACTTCTTGAAGAGTTAGAAAGCTTTACCAACGATGTTCATCCAAGTCTCTGAGTGCTTCCAACCGAAATGGCAAAGAGTTTTCGGGTAACAACTTCTGAGTTATGGCCACGCGTAAGCTTGGCACGACAATCTCCATAGGTGCAATTGCTTCCAACCCATAAGCAAGCTTGAAAGGAGTCAGTCCGGTTGCAACTTTGTATGTAGTCCGATATGCGCATAAAACTGCAGGTAGTAACTGATCCCATCTTTCTGGTGATTCCATGATCAATTTGTGAAGCATACTTAACAGTGTCTTGTTGGTACTTTCAGCTAAACCATTAGCACGAGGATAGTACGATGAACTAAATTTATGCAAGATTTGAAAATTATGCGTTAATACTTGCATCAAATTGTTAGCAAAGTGTGTTCCTTGATTTGTCACAAGTTCCAGAGGTAATCCATAATGCGGAAAAACATCCTTCATCAGGCATTTTGCCACCAAAACAGCTGTAGCAGACCGCAAGGACCAAGCTTCGGCCCACCTGGTAGCATAATCTGTACAGGTCAAGATGTAACGATTATTGCTAAGGGTTGTTGGTGGTGTGATAGGTCCAATAAAATCAAGGCCCCACTTCTGAAAAGGTTCCAAAGGTAATACAGGTTGTAGAGGAAAAAAGTGTTTCTGTAATGGCTGTCCAGATCGCTGACAAGTGTTGCACTGCTGCACAAACTGAAGTACGTCTTTGTACATGGTTGGCCACCAAAGCCCACTTTGCAAAATCTTCCGATGAGTGAGATCTGCTACAAAATGTCCACCAGAGGGTATTGAATGTGCCATAGTGATGACTGAGTTTGCTTCATGTGGCGGAATGCAGCGAAGCAAGACACCAGTGTGATCCATATAGTATAACTGTCCTACCAACAATCGGAATCGGTGACTATAAACTACAATCTTCCGTCGCATAGCAGGAGGTGTATGAAGAGGAAGACATCCATCAGTCAGAAAAGTTAACAACGTATCATAATAGGTAGGCTGCTCAGGATGTTCGGGAGATTCATCATAAGCTGATTCAGCAGCGTAGATTGCTGGTGTGGTATCATCAACGCCCACCGGAGATTCGTCGGAATCCAACCGAGAGAGAAAGTCTACTAAGGCATGGGTGGTACCTGGTCGATGAATCACTTCGTAGTCGAACTCTTGTAGCAATAAGACCCAACGAGCCAATCGACCACCTAAATGTTGCTGTCGGACCAGATATATCAGTGCAGCATGATCTACGTGAAAGGTGAATTTTCGGCCTAGCAAATAATGCCTGAATTTCTTTACAGAATATACCAATCCGAGGCATTCTCGTTCAGTCACATAATAATTCCTTTCCGCATGAGCGAGTCGGCGACTTGCATAGTAGACACGTCGAAACCATTTGTTCGTTTGCTGCATTAAAACACTGCCAATGGCTATATCCGATGCATCTACAAAGACATGGAATGGGCGTTCCCAATCAGGAGGTTGCAAAATGGGGGCCTGCGTCAATAATCCTTTGAGACGATCAAATGTAGTTTGGCATTCTAGAGTCCATTCGAATTGTCGTGGAGTACTAGTCATTAGCCGATTTAGGAGTGTTGCTAAATGGGCTAGCCACCATAGATGCCTGCCATGCCACCGGATTTGACCCAAGAAGCGCATAACCTCTTTCGGCATTGTAGGAACGGGTGCTTCCAACACAGCTTCGACTTTGTCCGGATCAACTTGGATACCTTGTGCCGATATGATATGTCCAAGGAGTTTACCACAAGACACCGCAAAAACAGATTTTGTCGGGTTCAGGCAGAGTCGGTATTCACGACATTTCTCAAAACAACACCGTAAATGATACAGGTGCACCACAATCTTGTCGAATAAGGAGAAGTCATCTAAATAGACTTGCATAAAAGTGGTTAGGTAGGGTGAGAAAATTTCGTGCATACATCGTTGAAATGTGCTAGGAGCATTCCGTAACCCAAACCACATGACCGTACAAGCAAAAACACCCCAGTTTGTAATGAAAGCCGTTTTCGGTATGTCTTGTTCAGCCATTCTAACCTGATTATAACCACTGTAACCATCCAAAAAGGAATACATCTCATGCCCGGCCACTCTATCAAGCATTGTGTCAAGAAAGGGAAGAGGAAACGAATCAAGTACTGTGGTCGCATTCAGTTTTCGGTAATCCACACAGATTCGGAGCTGCTTATTTTTCTTAGGAACAATAACAATCGGTGATATCCATTCAGCGTGTTCTATTGGTACGATGAATCCCACCTTCAATAACCTATCGAGCTCTACTTTGACCTGTGCTGCATAGTTGGGATTCATACGGTAACTGGATTGTTTAATTGGCTTTGCTTCCAGCTTAAGCACGACTCAATGTTGATAGATCCACGGATCGAGAACCTTCATATCGCAATAATCCCAGGCAAAAACATCAGAAAACTCATGCAAGAGTCAGATCAAATCTTCTTGAAAGGCCTCGGACAATCCTGCCTTAATCTTAACAGGTCGCAGATTAGCTTCATCACCCAAATTATAGGTCACTAACTGGTCTTTCGGGACATAAAATTGACGAGGTTTCCCCAAGTCATCAGCTGATTGTAAAAGTTGATGTAGAGTAGCTCCATCCATAGCAACATTATCATCTACATCTGTGTCTCTAGTCACGGGAGCAACCGTACAAACTGTCGGACTCCAGTTGTCTGCGACAGATTGTAGATCTACAGTACCTAAGGAAATCAGATCTTTATTGTTCTGCAGAAACGCCTCTTCTTCATCATCAGATAAGCCATCCAACATGTGGACTAGCTCGGCTACATAGGGTCTGGCATGAAGTTCATAGGGCTGAATGGCATCCAGTTTGACAACATATTTACAGTGGTTGTCTTTGAAAGTCAGTTCCTGCACTGACTAATCCTATATAACTTTAGCCTGTTTCAACCACGGTCGTCCGAACAGAAGATTATAGTCGAGGCTGGATTCTGGTAGTTCTAAGACTACGAAAGTCATTTTGAATGTTGTGCCCTGCAAAGTAATCGGGATATTCCTTACGAGTCCCACCGGATGGACTCGGGATTGATCTGCCATTCTGACAAAGAATTGAACGGGCTCAATTTGGGTCCAACCTAACTTCTTGCACAGAGTTGCAGTTGCTCTGTTCACACGGGAACCGCCATCTATTAACACTTGCGTAATCTTGTGATTTTTATGCCAGACAGTGATTAAGGGGACAGAATGATCCACCGTAGAATCATTTTCCAGTTGTATGGTCGCAGTCGTCGGAGTACTGGAAGATTCAGGACTGACCTGTTGCTGGAATTGTTGCCTAACTCTGGGCACCAAGGCGAGTAGTTGCCCCAAAGGGAGTGTAATTGAAGCCTTCGAGAGAATATCCCATACCTAGTCTGTTGGAATTGCACTCTTCACTGGTTCCGATGATGCACGTTAGGCTCTTTGGTGGTCCATTGGCTGGCTTTGGTATACATCCGATGCTGTTCACGGATGCCAGGTTCAAACACCTCAGCTGCGGGTTGCAACTGCTTACCGAATCTTGTCTGGACCACTGCTGCTTGCGATTCCACTAGGAAGATATAGACCATGTTGGTCATCAGGTTTTGACGCTCTTTCTTTTGTTGGTCGTATTTGGCTGTTCACAGATGCCAGGTTCAAACACCTCAGCTACGGGTTGCAACTGCTTACCGGATCTTGTCTGGACCACTGCTGCTTTCGATTCCACTGGTGAGATATAGACCATGTTGGTCATCGGGTTTTGACGCTCTTTCTTTCGTTGGTCGTATTTGGCTGCATCCTTGCAGAATCTCCGGATGTGGCCAAGCTCACCACAAAAATGACATCGAGATGGGGGCAGAGAGGTATTCTCCGCTGATGTACTGGCCTACCATCGATTTGCATTGAAGTTGGTATTCCATTGTCCCCAGAAATTTCGGTATCCTTGCTGTTGATTGTTTCGCATCTGCGGTGGTACATAGTGGGTTGCGGGTTGACCTGGTTCTTGTATAATGGCGTTTACAGCTGCTCGTCCCTGCACTTTGGCATTATACGCACAATTTTTGGTTGAGTGTCCGGTGGTATTGCAGATGGCGCAATACATCTCATTAAGAGCACAGGTAGCACTAGTCTGCTGCAACTTCTGTCTGTTGTTCTGCAAGTAATCAAAGATTTTGGCAGGGTTTTTCTTCAATTGGAACCGCTGTAAAAATGCATCTCTTATCGCCTCATAGGTAACGAAATGATTGAAATCATACTCTGTTAACCATCTCACTGCTTCATTGACTAATGTAGACTGGAATACGATGGCTTAGCACGGTATAAATTATCTAAAAAGTACGCACATGGGCATCAGGGTCGTCACCTGGAAATCCACCGAACTTTGTGTAAGTTACCCCTGTTGGAACTGGTCGCAGTGGAAGGGGCTATTGCTGTTGCTACTGTTGTTGTTGTTGTTGCTGCTACTGCTGCGATTGACCACTCATGGTGCTAGTCGTGGTACCGTGGTTGTCTCCTGAGTTCTGAGGAGGTGTTTTTGGTCTTTCGGAATTTGTGTCCTTAGATTGCTCACCTTCCGCCTTGAAAATAGCGTTCAATCTCTCACGAATCTCCAAATCGAAGAGCCTATCCTCAGCTTGGATATCCCAGGTAGGCAAATTTGCCTCGAACAGTGGTGTCCGAAATGAAGATTCACCAGGGAGTATCACACGGTCACCGGAAAACTGTAAATTCCCTGCAATTGGGACCGAACTATCACCGGAATTGTTCAAGCTTTCCCCAAAACAGGGTATTCTTTCACCGGCAATGATCTCTCTGGGTAACACCACTTTATCCTTGGGAAAGTTCGAATCCTGACCAGACGGTGTCGGGTTAACTTTGCACTATGTCCCTGTACACTTCGAAGTTTCTGTACCTTCTGCAGACTGTACCGAAATTACACCGGAATCTATCGGAATTTCCTCCTTTGTTACCAAAATTCTATCGAAATCGCTACTAACAGACTCTGTTCCTTCGACAACTGGACTTAACCGGTCTATGCTTCTGCCGACTGGGGGTATCCCTAACAAATTTGGTACTGTCCAACTATGCTAGTCTCTCCTGTACTTCGGATATGACTTGCCGGATCGAGTAACTGGCATATATTACATCTGCACCACTTGCGTACTACTCCACCTTACTGATTATTCACAGTTCTATGCCACTTTCCCAAAGACGGCGCCAGTGTTAAAATGCACTTTTACGTTACAGGCATTTTAAGTTCTTTCGGGTTCTTGGGAGTGGTAGGGGTCTGATAAATCAGAGGCCCTGTAACTTGATTTTCCCAATTAACTTATCCAGACCGCAGTACGTTAACATACAAAACTCTGTTTAATATGAATTACTGTCAAGGCTCTGATTAGTCCTCTCACAAAACTACTGTTAATACTATTCATAGTGCGTCACGTAGTAATTACTGATTACCATCGCATAGACATATATTGACAATAGAACCTTATGTGTTAATCACAAAATAATGAAATTAACAAAGGTAAAGATGACAATACTCAAACTTCACGAACACTGCACTACGGCTTCTCCACAGACCGTAATCGCCCAGACAGACAGTCTGGCGATCCCGCTTGTCGTTACCGGAGCATCACCGCAATGCCTTTTTATTAGTTGATAAGTAAATACATCTCTTCACAACGACCTTTTGGTTCGTGCGGAATATGAAACCTTTCGGTTTGTGCAGAATAAGAAAATTCAGGAATTATGAAAACACAGAATGCCAATCCAACGGCTTACAATGAGATTATTCCGGATGCATCACTCATTTCTACATTGTTGAAAGGATTACTAGAATCTTTTCAAAGCTTTGCTACTACACTCCGTTTGGTTGCAAAAGGAAGTTCTAATATGTATGCATTTGATGAGGTTGTGTCTCTTCTTTTGCAAGAAGAGCAATCTAGAGTGAATAGGCATGGTTTGATTGAGGGAATGCAAGCACTTGCTATCTCACAAAAGGGAAAAAGCCTCAAGCTTCCTCTTCCACTCATTCATCTAATGGTGGTGGAAAACCAAAGCCTCAAGCTTCCTCTTCCACCCATTCCTCTAATGATGGTGATTTGCAAAAGAAGAAGAGATGCAACTATTGTCGAAAGGCTAGTCATACTATTGATGAGTGTAGAAAGCTTGCTAAACGCAATGAAAAGAAGAAGGAATCCGGCATGTCTATTGCTGAAAATTCAGCAAATGTAAAGAATGATGAAGCTAACATGGCTCATGATTTTTGGGCATGTGTTGTTACATGTCATTATGATGCTTCTTTGCATTCAAAATGTATGGTTGTGAGTGAGGCTGATTCGGATTGGTTCTTTGATAGTGGTGCTTCAAAGCACATAACATCATGCAAAAGATTTTTTGCCTCTTTGAAAGATGCACCCAAAGGAGGACATGTGGTGTGTGCAAACAATGCCTCTTATCCTATCATTGGAGTAGGAGATATTGAGCTTATGGCTGCAAATGGAGGTGTGATTCTCTTGAAAAATGCATTGTATGTGCCCGGTATCAAGAAGAACATAATTTAAGTTCCTTTGATTGCCAAAGGTAGACTTCATGTACACTTTGTTGATGATAAGTGTATGGTTCATGATTTCAACAATGGTGATGTTATTGTGATGTCCGGTACATTATGTAATGGTTTGTATCGCATGGTGTAGCTCAAGCGTAAGCACCACCTCCTTTACTTGTCAATCCGCGGAGACGTGAGGACCGGTATGAAGACCACGAGCAAGTGAAGGCACAAGTGCGTGAGTGAAAGCACACAAACATGCACACACATACACACACACGCGCACAAAGTAAGATCAAAGAGAGGAACAATGGAAAGCTTAGATTGCAAAAGAGTTCTCTTACAAAAGTTCTATTCTCTAACCAGCTAACCCTCAAAAATGAGCTCTCTAGCTCTTTTTATAGTTTTTTGACTAGTTTTGGCCCTGTCCAGACCTAGTGCCCGGCCTAGTTAAAAATTAGGTTCCAGGGCTTATTTGAGGGCTCAAACGAAGTCTAAAAATTATGAAAATTGGTACGATGGTACTTCTAATACTCCTCAAGCTCGAGGACTCCTCGGCTTGAACAAAATGGAGTTACTAAAAATAGATAATGGTATTTACAATGGTTTTTAGTGATGAAAATCACTATTTTTGTAGGGGATTCTTCTGAAAATTTGGCATACACTTCTTGGAGCTCCCTACTTGCTCCCTTTCCTTGTGTGTCCACCTTTTGATGTGCTTCCATGCTTTGTCCTTGGCTTTGAGCTTCAACACTCCCTCCCCTCTCGAGTCTGTCGTCCCTGACAGACCCGTGTTGGAAGGGTTGTTCCATGTAGTGCTTTGAGAGGTGGTGTCCATCCGTTGTATGAGCTGGTTCCTTGGATTCCAGCAAGAATGTGTCGTTGTGAGCTTTCAAAACTGCAAGTTGCTCAAAAGAGGTTGTCAAGAGTGATTTGGAGCAACTACTGGCTGCAATTTGCTTCTGAGATATGGATGTTGTTCCCAAGACGTCCGCTAGCTCTTCCAAAGATGATGTTGAGAGCAGTCATGCCAACTACTCATAACCCATAATGAATGATGGGTAAGTGTGTTCGTGCCTGGGTTGAACAAAGAATGTGCCTTGTGCACGGCCTTGTAATGTAGCCCTACGCATGCTTACTTGGAAAATGCATTGGAAGAAGTATGGTGCAAAAATTGCGGGTCTTGAGCTAAGTGCTCAAGGGTATGCTGACGAAGAGGTTTCCTAAACTATCATGGTTATGGTGTTTCCAGAGTAAAGATACTTACCATGGGGAAGGTTGATGGATGTTTGTCTCTTCGTGTTGTACACTCGGCCTTTGGGATGGAACCTTGTTGATGAATGTCCATGTTGATTGTCCACTGATGAGATCTTTTGAGTGGTGGATCCCCTCTCCTCTTTTCAAAGCAACATTTGTCACTAACAATGTGCATTTCTGAGCTTGGGCTCATGCATGTTCACTTTCCTATATTGACACTCAGAGGAATATTGGACACGTGCCGGTTTCTAAGAGATTACCATGCTGATTGACATAGACCATTCACCAGTGCTACTGTTCCATACTGGTTCAGGAAATATTGAGAATTGAATTGCTTTATATTCCTTGGCAAGTATCAATAAAAATGTTTGACCTATGTCACTGTGCTTTTGTGCATGGGATTCTCAAGTGTGTCTATGCACGGCCGTGTAATGTGGCCCTATATTAATGCATACTTTGGAAATGCATGACCTGAATGGTGCAAAAGACAGGGTTGTGCAAGGAGCACATGGTTGTTGCTCGTTCGAGGCTTTCGATGTTATTTGTGGAGGTTGATGCCGACCTTGGTGGAGGTATCCATTGAGTCTCGAACTGATGTAATCCTCCTTATTGGAGTCCATTTTAGAACATCATTTGGCACTGTAGAGGTCACTTCAGGCGTCTTTCTCTTTGGATGCTTTCTGAACTGTGGTATCCAGTGTGGTTGACGCTTTGGTTCGGTGGAGGCCACTTGCACTTTTGGCTTCCAAACCCATATCCTTTTTGCATGTCTTCCTACTAATGTTGAAGAGCTGATTTGATCTTCCTTTGGTCTCTGTACGTGGTTCTTACCCTTTTCTCTTTTTGGCTTCTTTGTTGAAACCTTTTGCATGTGGGAGAACAAAGGTTGTTGTGGATGTAGGAGCTTCTTAGGTACCCACATCTGTAATTGCCCTTGTTGAGCTGCAGCTAACTTCTTAGGCACCCAAACTTGTTGGATACCTTGTGATTGAGCTTGTCTGAGCCGCTTCCTTCATCTTCTGGTCTGGTTAGTGTGCATGGATGGGATTTGTGGGGGCAAGGCTGGTGGTTGCTCTCCTTTGCGTACCCAGATCTGCTTCATGCCCGGAACCGCTTTTTTATCGAATGGTGTCTTTCTATTTGATGTAGCAGTTGTCGTGAACGGTTGTGTTTGCTTGTGTGGTGGGCTCACTACTGTGGCTACTTGATTCTTTGGAGAAGAAGAAAGATCCACCCGCCTTCGAACCTGGTCTTCCACGATTGACTCCTTCTGCATCATAGAGCTTTTGACACATACAACATCTTCTTTTATATGATTAGTCTTGGAAGAACTAAGAGAGTGTGTGGTGCCATGATTTAGGAGCATGCAGTTCTCTAATTCTATTGTAATGCATTGTTCATGTACCCAAACTTGAAGAATTTGACTTCTTAGGTTTAAGTTAACTGCATGGTCATAGATCCAATCTTGACCCAAGACAAGTGGTTCTGTAAGGTTCTCATCTTGACATACTAGCGCTTTGACCCTCATTGGAACATCTTGAAGGTAGATGGGAAGTTCCACTTCGCCCAAACAAGGGGTTTCCACACCTCCCAATCCTATGAGATAAGCTTCTATGGGATTGATGTTCAACCCCAAGTCTTGGCAGTAGGAAAGTCTAACTGCACTACTTGCTGCACCTGAGTCAATCAATGCTTTCACCGTCCTTTCACCCTTCCCTTGTCCTATCTCTATGGTCACAAAGGGTCTTCGGTCAATGACCTGAGAAGTCGTTATGCCTGACTTTTGACACATATCCATGTGATATTTTGGGGCTTTTGAGTTGACTTCTAGGCCTAATCGCCTTAACTTATTTCACCTAATACGCTCTCTAGCCTCTACCTATGCTTCTTCTCTCACTCTTAACTCTTCATCTTTTCGCTTATTAGCAGTGTTGAGTCTCATTAGCATATCCTCAGTAAGAGGTTCTTGATATAGCTTGACTCTACAGCCACTAATATAGTTTGGCAAGATATCTCCTTCTAGAGTGGCCAACTGAACTGCACCACTAGTGGAAATTCTATTAATGATCATGGGTCCGTATCCTCTTTTTTCCAACTTACGGGCATGTTGTTTTAGTGTGTATACCAACACTAGATCTCCCTCTTTCAATCCCTTATCCTTGATGTGTGCATCAAAGTATGCCTTTTGCCTCTTCTTTGCAGCGTAGATGCCTGCTACCGCTCGTAGCCTCGTCTCACCCAAGCGTTCGAGATCAAAGATCCTAGAGGACAATTCATGCCCATTCCACTCATACTCTTGTGCTACTTTTAAGGCAGGGATTAAGAAATCTAATGGTAGCACAGCGTTCTGTCCGAAGACCATCTGAAATGGGGTGGCGTTGAGTACCGTTTTGTAGGCAACTCGATAAGCCCAAACAGCATGATGAAGTTGTTTGTCCCAATCCGAGCGTTTATTATTTACCAGTTTTGTCAATACGTTACAGAGGATCTTATTGGTACTCTCGGCTTGTCCGTTGGCTTGTGGGTGATAGGGGGCAGATTTCTTATGTATCACCAAGAATTCTTGGAGAAGATTTTCAATGACTTCATTCAAGAAGTGTGTGCCTCTATCGCTCACCAACTCTATTGGTAGTCCATATCTCGTGAACACATTCTCGAATAAGAACTTAGCCGTAGTCTGAGCATCATTCTTTGTTGTGGCTTTGACTTCTACCCACTTTGTAAGGTAATCTGTGGCTACAATGATGTACTCTGCATGGGAGTTTCTAGCTGGGGGGTTAATAGGACCTATGAAGTCTATGCCCCACTTCGAAAATGCACGTCCTCCCATCATTGGCCTCAAGGGCATCTCGTCTTTCCTCACTGGATATTGTGCACGTTGGCATGTGTCACATTTCTTCACATAGGTATGTGCATCCATATGAAGAGTGGGCCACCAAAGTCCTGAGAATAGAATGGTCTTGATCACTCGGTCAGGACCAAAATGTCCACCTGCAACACCGCTGTGTGCAGTCTCTAAGACCTTTAAATAGTCTGATTCGTGAACGCACAGTCTTAAGTAACCATCTTTGCCTCTTCGGTATAAGTTGTCTCCTACTAGGGCGTAGCCTTGAGCCTCTTGCTCCATGCTTCTTCTTCTTGCTAGACTAGCCTCTTTGGGTAATCTTCCCGATCTCATAAACTCTACCAATGGAGCACTCCAACCTGGAATTAATGACACTTGATAAAGGGTCGCATGCTCCACTGGGGGTCTCTCTCTGCACCTTGGACAATTCTTAATCCACTCATGTATTTCTTTGTCCATGCTAGGCCAATACACTCCTAAACGCTTTAGATTCTGCAATGTTCGTTGTTTAGAATAGTGATTTCCTAGCATTCCTTCATGGGCTTGTTGCAACCAACTACTATGTTCATCATCCTCCACACAACAAGCTAATACACCCTCAGTATCTTGTTTGTACATGCTTCCTGCTAATATGTGATATTTTTGTGATTTTACAATTTCTTCTTGTGATGTTTTCACATTCTTATTTGCAGGGCCAAAGGTTAGGACTGGTACCAACTTATTTGCCCATTTAGGAACAACTTCTAAATTGAACAGATAAGCATCGGGTAATTCGTCAGACACTCCTTGCGGTGACTCTCCTGAAGTGATGCGAGAAAGGTGATCTGCCCGAAGGTGGGTTCTACCTTTCTTGACAACAACTTCAAAGTCATATTCCATTAGTAAGAGGAACCATCTTACTAAGCGTCCAGTATTGCAAGGTTTATTGACCAAATATAACAAAGCTTGATGATCAGTGAAAAACTTGAACTTGTTGGCCAATAAATAGTGTCTAAACTTCTTCATAGCATATACCATGCCTAAGCCCTCTCGCTCAGTTGTGGTATAGTTCCGTTCAGCTGCAGTGAGCTGTCTACTAGCATATGCTATGGGCAAATCTAAGTTTCCTTCACTTGTGGGTTGTGCTAGCACACATCCTATGGCATGATTGGATGCATCCACATGGACATGGAATGGTTTATTCCAATCAGGAGTGGTGAGTATTGGTGCCGTGCACAATCATTTTTTCAGTTCGTTGAAAGAATTATCGCATTCGTCGTTCCACTCAAAATTAGACAACAAGGCATAAAGGGGTCTAGCTATGATCGCGTACATGTGGATAAACCTACGGTAGTATCCACAATGGCCCATAAAGGCTTGTACCTCTTTAATATTCCTTGGCCTTGGTAGCTCCGCTATGGCTCGTACCTTATCTTCATCTGTTGAGATTCCATTCTTAGAAACAATATGACCTAAGATTTTACCTTGACGCACCATAAACACACACTTTTCTAGGTTCAGACACACTCGATATTCTCTACACTTGTTGAAGATTTGTCTGAGCTCAGGGATGTGAACCCTTCTTTCTTGGGAATGAGCACATAAATCATCCACATACACTTCTAAGCTCTTTCGCAAGAACTCTTTGAAGACATGACACATGAGCCTTTGGAATGTTGCAGGTGCATTGGTGAGCCCAAATGGCATCACCCGAAATGCAAAGATTCCCCACTCTGTAGCAAAAGCTGTTTTGTGTTGATCTTCTGGGGCAATGGCTACTTGATTGTAACCTGAAAATCCATCAAGGAAGCTATAAACTTCCTTGCCTGCAACACGCTCCAATAGGTGTTCTGTGATTGGAAGTGGATAACTATCTCTAATCGTAGCGGCATTAACTTTTTTAAGGTTAATACACACTCGCAACTTCCCGTTCTTCTTGGGTACCACAACAATGGGGGACACCCATTTGGTATGCTCAATCTCATAGATGAATCCAGCTTCAATCAACCTATCAATTTCTTCTTTTATTTTGGCTGCATAGGTATCATTATATGTGTAGGGCTTCTGTTTGGTGGGCTTAGCATCAGCAGTCATGGGGATAGTATGAGAGCAAATTCTTGGATCTACCCCTTTCAAGTCTCTATAGTGCCATGCAAACACATCCCTATATTCCCTTAATAGAGCTATGAGCTCCATTTCTTCTCTTGCACTTAGGTCATCTCCTATATATGTGCATCTCTCTTCGTTCTCTTCAATGGTCACTACAATCTTCTTGGTCTTTTCTTTATTATCATATGATTCTCCTATGATGGCCTCTCTCTTAGGCATTCGTACCAAAATTTTGCGGTCGTCAACTTCATATTTCTTGAAGTTTTCTGGTACTTCAAACAATGATTCCTCCTCTTCTTGTTTCACTGCTTTTCTTTTCTTTTTCTTTTGACTACTCTCACTTCCATCCTTTGAGTTTACTGTTTTAATACTTGTGAGAGGTTCTTCTTCTTTCTGGGTGAACACTCCTATATCTTCTAGATAGTGCTGCTCTGAGTTAAAGCAACTATCCATCACAATAGACTCCAGATCATCGTCATTCTCTTCTTCCTCTATGACATCACTAGGGTCACATTCTTCTAGCAAGGGTTGACACATGAAAACTGAGATATCATAACCCTCCTCATCACAATGGGGTGTCCACTGTTCCTCATTGACAGCAATGTCCATGGTGGCTAAGATTTCTGGCCAGCCATGAGGCTCAAACTCCTCATCTGGAAAGATCATCGGTGTGTAGGCTGGGTCTCTAACTGGTCTATTTCCTAGCGAAGTTCCTTCTTCTCTTGCCTTTAAACGTTTTTCCTCTTCCTTTGCGACCTTGCACATCCACAAATGAGTATCTTCATGCAGCCATGATGGATCAGGTGAACTTTCAGAATGCACAGAGATGGAATCTTCTTTCGCTTTGTGGATAGAATTCCACTGTAGGGGTGGTACATCTATGAAGGTGTAATCCTTCAAATTGACCTTGGTGGTGACCCCTAAGTGCTGTAAGTACAAGGAGTTAGTTCTCCAATCCTATACTATTTGCAATTGTCGTAGGAAGGGTCTTCCTAGGATCATCTCATAGACATTATTTTTCTCAAAGTCACATATAGCAAATGTGTGCTCAAACTCTACACAAGTGGTTAGAGTGATCCCTTCTAGCAATCCTAGAGGTCTTTCAAAATGACCATCAGCCATTTGAAGCTTCATTCTAGTTGGTCTTAATGTGGGCTTGCCCCATTGCTTCCACAAGGAGGTATTGGAGCAAGTCTATGACAAGCCTAAGTATTGGCTTGAGTCTCACAAAGTCATTAAAGAAGCTTCAAAATGAAGACTATGTAAAGTTCACTTGTGAACTACCTCTTGTAACTTTTGAAGAGTTTACTTAATGTAAAAGTAAGAGAATCTTAAGTGGTTGAGCCCACATGATCAAGAATGGAAAGAGGAGCCACGAATTCGTGATTTGTGGTAGGTAGAGAATCAAATCAATCATTGATTGATTGGAGAGTGATTGAGGGAAGTTAGCCTCCCAAACTCAACTATAAATAGATGGCAGTTTTAGTCGTGGTTAGAGAGACCTATGTGAAGACCTCCAAGAGCTGAGCTTTATGCCATATCAAGGTGTGATTACAAGGCACACATATGTATCAGTAAGTCATTGTATTGTACAAGCAATATACTTTCATTTTCATGATTATTTGAGTTCATCTTTCCATGTTCTTGTGATGTGTACTACTCACTGCCATTACTTCAGTTTTTCTCAGTCAGCTTGCAGAGATTGTTTCTCTGCACTTGGTTCATCGTTTTCAGTGATTTAACTTGGTAAAGTTAGCTCTATAAGTCTACTATATGCTCACAAATTTTCATGTCATTTGGATGTTGGAATCTTCAGTTATGTTCATTTGAAGTCAACAGGGTATGTTCATCTTCACTTCTCTGTCAGGTACCCGACTTTTTCAGTCATCTTGTCAGAGTCATTTCTCAGTGTTTACTCATCCAAATTCAGTGATTTCAAGCTTGTTGGATTCAGCTTACTGTCTAGTATAAGCATACACAGTTTCATGATCATTGGATTCTTACATCTTGAGTTATGTTAATTTTGCTACTCACTAGTCTATTTCTGTAGCAGCCCGTGAAAATCGGGATGATGTCATCACTTGTTAAAAGTCATTCTCAGTGTGTGGTTTGTTATTTTTGATGAGATTACTCTCTAAAGTTAGCTCTTTAAGCTACCTAGCTTTCCCCAAGAGGAATTAATCTAATTGCTGCTGTGCTCAGAGAATTATGTAAAACACTGGACAAGTGTATCAACTAAGAATAGCAAGTTTTCACCTCTGAGCTAACTCCAACTTATCTGTTTTGATCTATCTTTTTGAGAGTGATCTTCCAAGGTACATAGGGTGTCTAATACATCCATTGGCAAGCTAAAAGGGCCCACCATCTACTCCTGGAGTTCATTTGGCTGGTGTAGAGCAAAGATTTTGCAACACCTCTTCATCTTCAACACATACCTATCCATCTCTTCACAATGGTATCAGAGCAAGGTTGGACAACATGGCAGATGGATTTCCTTCATCAATTGACAAATTGGACAGAGGTAACTACTCAGCTTGGTCATTAAGGATGGAAGCTTATCTCCAAGGTAGAAGTTTATATGGTTATGTGGCTGGAGATGAAGTTATGCCAAGTTTCAGGAACAAAAGTCAACCAACACAAGAAGAGCAAGAAAGATTGAGCACATGGTGCTCCAAGGATGTACTTGCAAGGTCTTATCTCCTCAACTCTATCTCAGATTTTTTGTTGCCTCACATTAGAAGTTGTAAGACATCTCAGGAAGTGTGGGATGCACTTGAAGCTTTCTTTTCTTCAAGTACCAAAGCTAGGAAGCATCAACTATGGCTGGAGTTCACAACTCTCAAGAAGGCTCCCAAACAAAATGTGACTGATTTTGTCACAAAGCTCAAGGACATAGCGGATCAGTTGGGAAGCATTGGAGAGGTAATAGATGAAGAGCAAATTGTAAGGCAAGTCATCAATGGCTTGAAGGCAGATGATAAGTGGGAAGCATTCACCACAGCTATGGATTTGTACATGGACATGCATGTTAGAGTATGATCAATGTCTACCCCTCATGATTGTATGCACATTTTGTAAGGCCCCCTTTATGAGGAGAAGCTAAGCGTGCATTACCCAATTGATGGGAATCCCAACTTGAATGTTGGATGAAGGTCATATTGGACCATGTAAGATATTATAAGGAAAGGGAGTTACCAGGGTCCCCAATTGTGGGGTCCGGGGCAGCGGTGAGTAGCCCCGGCTGGGGGGTCCAAGGGGGCCAGCGGGCCCCCTGCGCTGGCCCCCTGGTGGGGGTCCGGGGGCAGCGCCCCCGGCGCGACGGTAAAGGGAATATTCCATGGAATATTCCCTGTCGGAGTCAGAAATCATTTATATTTGTTAGGTCGGTTCAACCAGTCTAAGCCGTGTATGGCAATTACGCGGGCGGTGGCCGCCCACGCCCTACCGCCCATGTATAGCCGTCCATGGCAGGCCACCCATGATCCTATATATACATGACTTCTGCACTACCTAAGACATTGAGTTGAGCCAGCATACCTCTACCTTGTATCTCCCTATCTAGAGTTGTCTAGATCACCATTTAAGCTCTACCTTGAGAGCGCACGGGTGGACAACGCCATCATCTTTGTACTTGCTGCTAGTAGAAAATTGTTGAGATTCTCCTATATCTGTTATCTTCTCTGCTATTGCTCCTGTGTTATATTGCGTAACTATTGTCTTACATGGTATCAGAGCTGTAAGGTTCGAATAGCTTGAGAAGTATCATTATTTTAGCCTACTAGCAAACTAGAATATCAGTAGATTATTCGAGTGATTACATGATGGCTTCATCGTCGAACACTAGTCTTGGTGCTTCACCTAATGTTAATGCTGCACCTATTCGAATTCGTCCACCTGCATTCACTGAAGGGAAGCTGGATGGAACCAACTATACACTCTGGAAGTTCAAAATTTCTGCAATTTTGGACTCCTATGAATTACTTGACACTGTCATGGGACCGATGGGATTGGATCCAGAGCCTATACCAGTTGAAGATCCAGCAAATTCAAGATTGATGATTCAGCCAGATCCAGATCTTCTACGAGCTTGGAAGAGGCGGAATGCTGATGCATTATGTGCGATTGTCACTAGTGTAAGTGATTCTGTGCTTACTTTAGTTCAACATACTACTAAAGCACATGAGGCTTGGGGCATATTGGCTCGACAATATGAGACCAAGAACCACACTAGGATACAGAATTTAGAAAATCAGTTGGCAAATGAAAAGCATTCTGATTCTGAAAAGGCTGAAGATTTTATCAAACGGATAAAGCATCTTCAAGATCAATTGGCTGCAGTTGGTGTTGTTATAACACCAGAAGAGCTAGCTCGAAGATCTGTACGTGTTCTTCCAGCAAAGTATGATGGATTAGTAACAGCCCTTAACACTCAGGTAAGGCCAACTCCTCTTACATTTGAAGAGTTTTGTGCCATGCTTTTAGAAGAAGAGATGCGGCTGAAGAATCGGCAAAGTACAACTGATGCTGCATTCTCAGCAAATGCAAAAGGTAAAGGCTCTTCAGAGGGATCAAAGAAGAAGCCAAAGAAGAAAAAGTTCACAGGAAGTTGCTTCTATTGTGAAAAGAAAGGCCATGCCATCAAGGATTGCAGAAAGAAGCGAGCTGATGAACGGAATGGGACTGTAAAATCATCATGGAAGAACAAAGAGTCTGCAAACAACACAGAGCTGGAACTTTGGGTAGCTATTGAAGAGGTATGTTCATCTGCTCAAGCTCGTGTTGATGAGCCATGGATTTTAGATAGTGGAGCTTCTCGCCATATGACTAGTAAAAAGGATTGGTATAGTTCCCTAGTGCCTCTGCGGGAATCCATCAATGTAGTGGTGGGAAACGACTCCAAGTGTCCAGCTGAAGGAACTGGAACCATCTCTTTTATCACTTCTCCAGGTGTTGAGAAAAAGTTATCCGATGTTCTCTATGTACCTACACTCAAAAGAAATTTGTTGTCAGTTTCTGCAATAACAGATCGTGGACTCGAAGTTCACTTCAATAAGAGTGGTGCGGAAATCATGGATTCATCAGGTAATGTTGTAGGTAAAGGCACACAACGGGATAACTTGTATGAGTTAAGTGCTTTAACTGCTACAGAAGATAAAGATGTAAGCAGGTTATGGCACCAACGATTTGGGCATCTCGGATTTGCAGTTTTGAAGGAGATGCAACGAACAGGGATGGTTGCTCATTTGCCTGCATTTTGAGAGTTGCAGGAACCTTGTGAAGCTTGTATGATGGGCAAGCAACAACGAAAGGCATTTCCAAGAGAGACCAGCAATCGATCTCAAGCTCCTCTAGAGTTGGTACATGCTGATCTCTGCGGTAAAATGTCTACACCTGCTTTAGGAGGATCTTTCTACTTCTTGCTGTTAGTCGACGATTATAGTAGAAAGATGTGGGTTTATTTCATTCGAGAGAAGGCTGATGCTTTTGAAAAATTTAAAGCGTGGCATAAGTATGTAGAAAGTGAATCAGGAAGGAAACTGAAGAAATTTAGAACAGATAGAGGAGGTGAATTCTTGTCAACAGAATTCAACAATTACTGTAAGGAGCATGGTGTGAAAAGGCAACTTACCACAGCTCATACACCTCAACAAAATGGCGTTGTTGAGCGCAGGAACAGGACAGTAGTTGAAATGGCTCGTTGTATGTTAAAGGCTCAAGACATGCCTGATTCATTCTGGGCAGAAGCAGTCAATACAGCAGTCTACATCCTCAATCGAAGCTACACAAAAGCTCTGAAGGGGATGACTCCTCAAGAAGCATATTCTGGTAAAAAGCCTTCAGTTTTGCATTTCAGAATTTTTGGTTGTTTCTGTTATGCACATATTCCTGATTCAACAAGATCAAAGTTGGATTCAAAAAGCAAAAAGTGTGTCTTCCTAGGATATAGTGAAGAGTCTAAAGCATACAGGTTATGGGATCCTGAGGCAAGGAAGATTTTTGTCAGCCGAGATGTGGTGTTTGATGAACGACCACACTTAGTAGAAGATAAAGGTAAATCTACTATCTCATCAAACGGAGAAATATCTCACCTTGTGCCTATCAAAAGACAGGTTAAAGTTGAGGAGGAGGAAACATCTGATGGAGAAATTTCCTCAATAAAAAGCCAACCAATTGTAGCTGCACAGCGTAAGCCACTACCGAAGTGGGCACAACAGCTCTTTGATGATCACAATCCACATGTAGATGCACCAGAATCATCATCGGATGGATTACGAAGATCAAAGAGAATAGAGGAGCAAAGAAGAGCCTCAGAACACATTGTTAACATGGCTCTAATGGCAGATATCATGGGTTCGATAAAGGAACCTACCACCATTGAAGAAGCCATTGATGATCCAGATTGGAGAGCGGCAATGCAGTCTGAGTATGATAGTATACTCAAAAATGATACATGGGATCTAGTCGACTTGCCGCCAAAGAAGAAGGTAATAGGTACTAAATGGATTTGGAAAGCTAAGTATAAAGCTGATGGAACATTAGAAAAGTATAAGGCACGATTAGTTGCACAGGGTTTTTCACAGATTGAAGGATTTGATGTTCAAGAAACTTTTGCACCAACAGCACGCATGACAACTATTCGGACGGTACTTGCAGTAGCTGCACAAAAGTCTTGGCCTATTTTCCAGATGGATGTCAAATCTGCATTTTTGAATGGTCACCTCAAGGAGGAGGTATATGTATCTCAACCACCAGGTTTTGAGGTGCCCAATTCTGAAAATAAAGTTTGCAGGTTGAAGAAAGCTTTGTATGGACTTAAGCAAGCTCCACGGGCTTGGTACCAACGAATTGATCATTTTTTCAAAAATATGGGTTTTGAAAGAAGTACTTCTGATGCTAACTTGTATGTAACGAAAAGGGATAGCAAGCTAGTTGTTGTCATTGTATATGTAGATGATTTGATCATTACAGGAGATCATCAGGAACTCATCAATCAAACTCGGATCAGCTTGGGAACTGAGTTTGAAATGACAGACTTAGGTCTACTCCATTTTTGTCTGGGAATTGAAGTATGGCAAAGGAAGGATGGCATTTTCATCTCACAACAAAAATATTCCAAAGAAATTCTCAAGGCATTTGGAATGATGGACTGCAAACCAACTAGCACACCTATGGAGGTAAATCATAAGCTATCTATGGATGATAACATGCCTGATGTAGATGCTAAGAAGTATAGGAAGCTCGTTGGAAGTCTTATTTTTCTGTGCAACACTAGACCAGACATTTGCTATGCTGTTGGAGTGTTAAGTAGGTTTTCCAACAAACCTAAGGAGAGTCACTGGAATGCTGGAATGCGAATTCTAAGGTACATTGCAGGAACCTTGGATTTTGGTATTTTGTATACCACAGGTGATACACTCCAAGGATATTGTGATTCAGATTGGGCTGGAGATTGTGATTCTAGAAAATCAGTTTCTGGATATTGTTTCTCACTTGGTTCAGGAATATTTTCTTGGGTAAGTAGGAAGCAACCAACTCTCGCACTCTCCTCCACTGAAGCAGAGTACAAAGCAGCTTGTTTTGCTTCTTGTGAGGCAGTCTGGTTAAGGAGAATTCTTGCAGATATAGGCTTTCCATCAAATATGCCAATTGTACTCAAGTGTGATAATCAAAGTTGTATGGCTATTGCAAAGAACCCAGTATTTCATGCTCACACCAAGCACATAGAAGTACAGTACCATTACATTCGTGAGCTAATTGAAGATGAAATTGTGGAGCTAGAATATTGCCCAACAGAGGCAAATTGTGCTGACATATTCACTAAAGCACTTGGAAGAGAGCAGCTCAACAAGCATCTTCAACAGATGGGCATAGGACCGAGACCTACTTGATTTATCATCGGTAAACATTGAGGGGGGGTGTTAGAGTATGATCAATGTCTACCCCTCATGATTGTATGCACATTTTGTAAGGCCCCCTTTATGAGGAGAAGCCAAGCGTGCATTACCCAATTGATGGGAATCCCAACTTGAATGTTGGATGAAGGTCATATTGGACCATGTAAGATATTATAAGGAAAGGGAGTTACCAGGGTCCCCAATTGTGGGGTCCGGGGCAGCGACGGTAAAGGGAATATTCCATGGAATATTCCCTGTCGGAGTCAGAAATCATTTATATTTGCTAGGTCGGTTCAACCAGTCTAAGCCGTGTATGGCAATTACGCGGGCGGTGGCCGCCCACGCCCTACCGCCCATGTATAGCCGTCCATGGCAGGCCACCCATGATCCTATATATACATGACTTCTGCACTACCTAAGACATTGAGTTGAGCCAGCATACCTCTACCTTGTATCTCCCTATCTAGAGTTGTCTAGATCACCATTTAAGCTCTACCTTGAGAGCGCACGGGTGGACAACGCCATCATCTTTGTACTTGCTGCTAGTAGAAAATTGTTGAGATTCTCCTATATCTGTTATCTTCTCTGCTATTGCTCCTGTGTTATATTGCGTAACTATTGTCTTACAATGCATGTACCTGATTTCAACACACTCATTGGACAATTACTTACTCAAGAGGCAAAGCTTATCAAAAATGGAGAAAGCTCTAAAGGTAATCAATCTTCAGCTTTATACACGGATAAAAGCAAGTCTAAAGATAACAAAGGAAAGGCAAAGAAAGTGGATGATGAAGCAGGTACATATCAAGCTAACTATGCAGGTAGAGGAAGACATGGCAGAGGTAGAGGAAGAGGAGGTAGACAAGGCAGGGGGAGATCCCAAGACTCCAACTCATGTTCTATTTGTGGATTAACTAATCATACAATTGAAAATTGCTTTAGGAATTCCAGGAATCAAAGAGGCAGAGGATACAATAGAGGAAGTTATGGCTACTCAAGAGGAAGGTTCAACAACTACCATGGCAACTACAACAACTACAATCATTCAAACTATCAAGGAGGCTACAAAGGAAGGAGAGACTACAATAACTACACAGAAGACTCAAACAAAGAGGATTCATTATTGATCATGAACATGGCTATGCCACAAGGTAAATCTGATGAGCATATTTTCTACATAAATTCAGGTTGTTCAAATCATGTGGCAGGAAATGTGGCACTCCTATCAGATTTAGAAGATCCAAGGAATAAGCATGAGGTACAAACAGGAGATGATACAAAACATCCTGTGGAGAAAATAGGCAATGTCAAAGCACCTGATGGAAACATCAACCTACTCAGTAAGGTACTCTATGTCCCTACCATTACAAAGAATTTGATAAGTGTTGGGCAGATAGTAGAGAAAGGGTTGCAAGTCAGGTTCACAAAGGCAGGAGCATTTGTTGAAGATCCAAGTCAAGGATTCAGAAGAATTGCAAAAGGTGAAAAGACAGGTAGATTGTTCACATTTGAATTACAGGACACTAGAAACATTGCTCTCTTTAATTATGGTAGTCAGACACTCACAGAATTGGAAGTATGGCACAAAAGGTTAGCACATATTGGTGAAAGGTCATTAAAGCAAATTTGCAGGGACCAAAGTGTACTTGGACTCCCTAACTTGTCAAAACAACATATGATTTATAAGTGTAGTGCATGTCAGTTTGGAAAGTCTCACAGGTTACCATTCATGAAGAAAGGTTATATGCATGGAGATCTCTTGGAGTTGGTTCATACAGATGTATGGGGACCAAGCAAGGAAGCTTCAATATCTGGATCAAGGTATTATGTTTCCTTTATTGATGATTGCAGTAGATGGACTATCCTATTCTTTATGAAACACAAAGATGAAGTTTTTTCATGTTTCAAAAGATATTTGGCTCTTGTGGAGAATCAAACAGGTAAATCACTAAAAAGGCTAAGGTCAGATGGAGGGGGAGAATACTTCTCCCATGATTTTGATTCTTTTCTTCAAGAAAGAGGAATCAAAAGAGAGGTAACTACAAGGTACACTCCTGAGCAAAATGGAGTGGCAGAAAGGAGGAATAGGACAATTGTTGAAGCTGCAAGGTCTATGTTAAATGAAAAGCATTTACCTAATTACTTATGGGCTGAGGCTGTATCTACAGCCACTTACTTGATTAACAGGTTGCCTTCAAAATCCCTTGATGGGATGACTCCATATGAGGCTTGGAATGGAAGAAGACCAAGCTTAGATCATTGTAAAATTTTTGGATGTATTGCTTTTGCTCATGTTCCTTCACAGGTTAGAGGCAAGATGGATCCAAAGGCAGAAAGGTGTGTATTTATTGGATATGACAACAATCAAAAGGGCTACAGGTTATACAATCCTACCAACAAAGGATTCTTGGTAAGCAGAGATGTAGTTTTTGATGAGAACAATTCATGGTATGAAGATTCATGCAGGAAGATCAATTTACCATATGATCTTGAAGAAGATTTTCCAAAGCTTGGTAGAGAACAATCAAAGATTGAAGAACAAGACACCTCAGAGGATGATGAAGAATGTCAGATGGAAAAGATCAAAGCATGGAAGTCTAAAGGTAAAGCAAAATTGAAGGAACTTGGACATGAGGCAGAATCATCACATCATGGCCTAAGAAGATCTATGAGGGAAAAGAAAAAACCAGAAAGGTATGGGTTTGACACCTCATTAGTAACTAAACATTCTATCTACATAGCACAGGACATAAACCAAGAGGAGCCATCATCATTTGAAGAGGCCAAAGCAAAAACAGAATGGAAGCATGCAATGAAGGAAGAGATTGAAGCACTTGAGGAAAACAACACTTGGGATTTGGTGCCCAAGACTTCATCCATGAAGGTAATAGGCTCAAGATGGGTCTATAAACTCAAGAAGAATTCTGATGGTTCAATTAACAGGTATAAGGCAAGGCTTGTGGCAAAAGGCTTTGCACAAACTCAGGGAATTGATTATGAGGAGACTTTCTCTCCTGTGGCAAAGATGCCTACTATTAGGGTTTTGCTTAGTATTGCCTCTTCCAAGAATTGGAAGATACTTCAACTAGATGTAAAGAATGCATTCTTGAATGGTTGGATAACAGAAGAGGTATATATGGCACAACCACCTGGTTTTGAGAATCAAGTTTATCCTAATTATGTGTGTAAACTTAACAAAGCATTGTATGGTCTCAAGCAAGCTCCAAGAGCTTGGAATTTTAGGCTTGTTTCATTCTTGCAGGACAAAGGCTTTCAACCAAGCAAGGCAGATCCTTCACTCTTTATTAAAAAGAGTAATTCTGAGGTCATCTACCTATGTGTATATGTAGATGATATTATATTGACAGGAAATGATGCAGATGGTATGAAGAAGATCAAAGATCAGATGAGAGAAGAGTTCAAGATAAGTGATTTGGGTTCACTTACCTACTTCCTGGGTTTGGAAGTTGTCTACAAAGATCATGGTTTGTTTCTCACTCAAAGGAAGTACATTAAGGACATGTTGGCAAAATTCAAGATGCAAGATTGTAAGATTGCAGGTACTCCAATGGAGGTCAATCACAAATTGAGCTCACATGAAGGTGAACTCATAGAGGACATCACATCATATCAAACTCTAGTGGGTAGTCTCAACTATGCCACATTGACAAGAGTAGATATATGTTACAGTGTGAGTGTGCTAAGCCAATTTATGCACACACCAAGGAAACCACATATGGATGCTGCCAAAAGGATACTCAAATATCTCAAAGTTAAATGAAGGACTTTACTATCCTTATGTATCTGATTTAGGTTTGAAGCTATTTTCTGATGCAGATTGGGCTGGCTCCAAGGAAGATAGAAGGAGCACTTCAGGTTATCTTACCTTTGCAGGTTCAAAGCTTATTTCATGGTCATCCAAGAAGCAACCCACAGTTGCTCTCTCTTCTACTGAAGCTGAATATAGAGGTCTTGCTATAGCTACACAAGAAGCTATGTGGATGAAGACATTATTCAAAGATCTTGGATTGGAGTTTGGAACTCCAACTATTTTTGGTGACAATATGAGTTCTATTCATTTGGCTGCTAATCCTATTTTTCATGCAAGGACTAAACATATTGAAGTTCATTATCACTATGTACGAGAGAAGGTTCTAAGCAAAGAGATTCAAATATCATATGTGTCCACTCATCAACAATGTGCAGATATTCTAACCAAAGCATTGGATGGTACAAAGCTTTGCAAATTCAAGGCTATGATAGGTTTGCAGGTAATCTTGGAAGGTTGAAGACCTCAAGCATACTTGGCTTGAGGGGGAGCTATTGGAGCAAGTCTATGACAAGCCTAAGTATTGGCTTGAGTCTCACAAAGTCATTAAAGAAGCTTCAAAATGAAGACTATGTAAAGTTCACTTGTGAACTACCTCTTGTAACTTTTGAAGAGTTTACTTAATGTAAAAGTAAGAGAATCTTAAGTGGTTGAGCCCACATGATCAAGAATGGAAAGAGGAGCCACGAATTCGTGATTTGTGGTAGGTAGAGAATCAAATCAATCATTGATTGATTGGAGAGTGATTGAGGGAAGTTAGCCTCCCAAACTCAACTATAAATAGATGGCAGTTTTAGTCGTGGTTAGAGAGACCTATGTGAAGACCTCCAAGAGCTGAGCTTTATGCCATATCAAAGTGTGATTACAAGGCACACATATGTATCAGTAAGTCATTGTATTGTACAAGCAATATACTTTCATTTTCATGATTATTTGAGTTCATCTTTCCATGTTCTTGTGATGTGTACTACTCACTGCCATTACTTCAGTTTTTCTCAGTCAGCTTGCAGAGATTGTTTCTCTGCACTTGGTTCATCAATTTCAGTGATTTAACTTGGTACAGTTAGCTCTATAAGTCTACTATATGCTCACAAATTTTCATGTCATTTGGATGCTGGAATCTTCAGTTATGTTCATTTGAAGTCAACAGGGTATGTTCATCTTCACTTCTCTGTCAGGTACCCGACTTTTTCAGTCATCTTGTCAGAGTCATTTCTCAGTGTTTACTCATCCAAATTCAGTGATTTTAAGCTTGTTGGATTCAGCTTACTGTCTAGTATAAGCATACAAATTTTCATGATCATTGGATTCTTACATCTTGAGTTATGTTAATTTTTCTACTCACTGGTCTATTTCTGTAGCAGCCCGTGAAAATCGGGATGATGTTATCACTTGTTAAAAGTCATTCTCAGTGTGTGGTTTGTTATTTTTGATGAGATTACTCTCTAAAGTTAGCTCTTTAAGCTACCTAGCTTTCCCCAAGAGGAATTAATCTAATTGCTGTTGTGCTCAGAGAATTATGTAAAACACTGGACAGGTGTATCAACTAAGAATAGTAAGTTTTCACCTCTGAGCTAACTCCAACTTATCTGTTTTGATCTATCTTTTTGAGAGTGATCTTCCAAGGTACATAGGGTGTCTAATACATCCATTGGCAAGCTAAAAGGGCCCACCATCTACTCCTGGAGTTCATTTGGCTGGTGTAGAGCAAAGATTTTGCAACACCTCTTCATCTTCAACACATACCTATCCATCTCTTCACAGGAGGTGGTCGCAATAGCAACACCAGCACCTGAATCTATGATTGCTTTGGTTGTGTAACTTTGGTAGGTGATTGGAAGATAAGTATTACCTTCTTCACCCTCACACATGTCCCCTATTTTGTCTAGAGGTATCTCTGGTACCCTTTGCTTGGAGCCTGCTTTTGGCATGTTGGAATCAAGTTCTGGAACCTGATCCTTCACATGATTCCAAAGCTCAGGTTTTGCTTTGAGCAGCTCTTCTACAGTGAGATGACACTGAACCTTAGTGTTCTTCACGACATCCGTGTTCCTTGGAACCACTGAGTCTTCATTTCTTACTAGTATTGTGGGAGCTCTAATCTGGAGAGATTCAGATTCCCATGGGCCTGGAAATTGAGGTAGTTCTTCTAAGGTATTAGATTCAAAATCTAACCTTTCGTCTTCTTGTTGTTCTGCTTCATCTCCGTAAATAGATGGGATGTCTTGGGGAAATTGATCATGAAGATCATCAATCTCAGGAATAGGAGGGGAATTACCCTTCTCCTTGGCCCATTTCTCTTCTTGTATTTCCCGCAAGAATTCTTGAGAGTACTGTTGAATTGAAGGAGGTATTCCTGGATCCGTGGAATTAGGAACATAAGCTCCCATTGGTGGTGAGCTTCCTCTTTCAATAACTGGTTGAGCCTGTGGAGGTAAAGAAACTTGTGGTTTGTTTACCAACTGCTCTAATCGTTCTAGTAAGCCCTGGAAATGCAAATCCCCTTTGACAGAGTTTGTCTGATTGAACTTTTGACTAGTCTCAAGTATAGCTTGAGCTTGTTCTACCATTTTCATGCACATTTTCATCCGTTCAATCTCTAAGTCCGCTCTAGGGTAACTCTTGTCTAGGTTTGCAGCTGTAGGCCCTTCTTGAAGTCGAGCCTGGTAGGCCTTGAACATCATGTCCAAGCCTTCTGGGGTTGGATCTGCAAGAACCGACCCTGGTTGTGGTCTATTTACAATGGGTGGTGGGGTGGGATGAGGTGGAGTGGATGGAGTTTCGGTATGCGAGGGGCTTTGAGATGCAATGTCTTCTATTTTTGTTTTCGCTTCTTTTAAGCTTTCTTCTAGTTCCGATAACTTTTTATTCCACTTGCGATTGCCCTTCTCTCTGGTATCCTTCCATGTTCTTGTTTTCCTCTTACTAGGCTCTCCCGATTCACTCCACTCTGATTGTTCTACTGGTTTATCCTGTTTTAAGGCTTGTGCTCTAGTGACAGCTTGTATAGGAGCCACATTGCTACTACTTGAACTTGAATCTGCCACTAAGCCTACCACATTAATGGGTGTAATCTTGGGTGCACTGGAGGGGTTTCTTGGACAATCTATGGGGAGATGGTCTTTGCCGCAATCAGGACAAAAAGCCTGTATTGTGATAGCCTGTCCTTGACTCGGAGATGGTGGGTGGGGACAGTCACGAATGAAATGGTCACCTTGACATCTGAAACAAGATCCTCTAGGGGCTTGTGGTCTCATTTGTCTCCACTGGGGCCTAGGGTTAGGATTTGTGTACATGACATTGGAGTATTCTGGCTCCCAATTTTGCTCCATAGGTGGTACCTCATACTGATACGAGTAAATCTCACTATGTTCAGGTGACTCTGTGTAATACGCATGTGGACTACCTTCATGGGAGTAGTCTGAACTATGAGCATGAAAATCATTATCTGGTATCAATGGGGTTAGGGGCACCAATGCTCTATTTGGATTTTCTTCTCCCACAGCATATTTGACTGGAATCACGTTGGCTGGAGCTGGTGGTTGGTTTCCCAAGACAGGTTGTGGCCTATATGGTACGTGATATTGCTGTTGTGGTCTATAATATGGCTGTTGGTATTGGTTCTGATACCTACCTTGTGGGTAAGGTTGCTGATAATTCTGTCTAACAGCCTGCCTATTGTAGGGACAATCTTGAGCCGTGTGGTTTGTGTATTTTCGCTCAATAGTGCAATATGGAGCATTCCTTTCTCTAATGTTTTGGTTTTGCATTGGGCATACATTAGCCATGTGGTCGCCCCCACACGTATAACACCGATTCACTAGAGTGACTCTCTGTGTTTGTTTATTTTGGACTCCCAGCTTCTTGGCAACTTGCTCAGCTATCTCTTCTATTTCTGTGGAGATCTTTGAAGTATGACTAGTAGAACTATCCGAATCTTTGTAGAGTTTGGACAATCCCAACTCCTCACCCAAGTTATCTTCTATGTCGATGCACGTCCGCATGCACTCTTCTATGGATCTAGGCTCTTTCAAATATACGTATGATCTTAACTTTGTGCTCAGTAAGCCATCTAAGAACAAAGCCACTTGTTTGGCTGGTGTGGGTAACTCGGGAGCAGGGCATCTTTCTAGGTACTGTCTGAACCTTCTACCTGCTAGTCGCACTGTTTCTTGGGGTGTCTGCTTGAAACTGTGGATCAAGGATGATGTGTTATGCCTGATACCACTCTTGGAAAATTCTACAATGAATTCGTCTAGCAGTTGACCTATATCGCGATAGTTGCGACTACTCAATGGTTGAAACCAAGCCAAGGCAGTGCCCTTAAGAGTCAAACCAAATGCCTCGTATTGGGTGAATAAATCCTCAACCTGTTCAGCTCTTAACACTTGTTTGAACTCGGCCACATGATCATAAGGATCTCCTGACCCGTCAAAATAATTCTTCATTGCCTTGATCACTTGAGTGGGTCTAAGGGTTCTTGGGTGCTCTCGGGGTCTAGGCAATGGAAAATCATGTTCATCTCTTTTTTGCCTATGTGCTTGATGTCTCTCTCTTTCAGGTCTTTCATTTTCAAATCCTGATCTATTCCTGCCCACGGTGTGTGCAAAACTTACCTCAGGTCTCTCTCTAGTTCTTCCTCTCTGGGCTTCATGAGCGTGGGATGATCCAACTCCTTGGAGGCCATGGGAAACATTGGATCTTGGTGGGGGGAAAATCAATTCATTCTTCCAAGTATATGCATGTCTATCATGTTCTGTTACCAAGAAAATTTTCTCTGATGTGTTATCCAGGTAGACAACTTTGCCTGGTATCTCTGGATCCTTGAACTCGTAGATGATGACTATGCCCAATTGGCTAGGTTGATCTGGCTTGAATCTCCAAAAGGCTTCCTCTGTTTCTCTATTCAAAAATAGTTCTATGCTTTTGTTATCTTGAGGGATCCAGTCTGGAGTGATCACTCGGGTCAAAACTGACTTACCTCTAGGAGTCTGGGGTCCTTGTCCTACATTTCCTTGTTCTAGGTCTCCTATTTCATTCTCAGGAATGACATTTCCAAACTCATCAGTCCTATCTGGTAGGCTGGTGACCACATACATGGTTCCTTCCTTATCAATGTATGAACCCTCTTCGAACTTGACCACCGGTTGGTCAAGTCCAAAGGATTGATCTGGATTTTTGAGTTGGACCACTGATCGCCTCAGACCATCCTCATAGATACGAGCACCTAATTGGTTGGTCCAAATATATTCCAACTGTGTCTTATAGGGACCTTCTGGTGTTTGTAGATGGGCAGTCCCTGAGCCACCTGCAGGTTTTCCCATACTAAAAGACATTTCTGAATCACTTGTCTCTGAACTTAGTAAAAGATGACCACTTAGTTGTTGTGCCCAAGACTTGGATGTATGGTTGACACTAGCCTCAGAAGATCTAATGCTTTGTTTATCCTTGCCTGTGTCTACCAGATCTCAGGTTCATAAGCTTTAGTCAAGAGTCCAAATTTTCCCCTTGGTATGGTTCAAAATTCTTTGGAGTCCCCTTGGTTCCCTAGTCCCACTTGAGGGTCAACTTCAAATTATCCTATCTCAAAATCAACGCGTTATTCTTGAAAAAAATAGTTGAGATCGTGTAGGATTTGAAACGAGCTTTCCAACGAGCTATGGAGCTCAAAAAATGGACTTTGGATGAAAAAGTTATGCCAATTCAGGCTCCTAGGGGTCAAAACAGGCAATCAGGACCTTTGGAGAAAATCGCGATTTTGTATCTTGAGAATCGTGTTCACAAAATCGTGTTTTCACAAAATAGTGTTTTGAAAATCGCGATTTTGATCACAAAATCATGTTTCTGAAAATCGCGATTTTGATCACAAAATCGTGTTTCTGAAAATCGCGATGTTGATCACAAAATCGTGTTTCTGAAAATCGCGATGTTGATCACAAAATCGTGTTTCTGAAAATCGTGTTTTTTTGACATGAAAATCGCGATTTTGAGCATAGAATCGTGTTTTTGAAAATCGCGATTTTGACTCAGAGAATTGTGATTCACAAAATCGTGTTTTTTTGCTGAAAATCGTGATTTGTGAGAATCGCGATTTTGAGCCCGCTGAAAATCGTATTTTTTCAGAATCGTGTTTTTGGCATGAAAATCGCGATTTTGAGCACAGAATCGTGTTTTAGAGAATCGTGTTTTTTGACATGAAAATTGTGATTTTGAGCACAGAATCGTGTTTTTTTTTAGAGAATCGTGTTTTTTGCTGAAAATTGTGATTTGTGAGAATCGCGATTTTGAGCCCGCTGAAAATCGTATTTTCTCAGAATCGTGTTTTTGGCATGAAAATCGCGATTTTGAGCAAAAAAACGTGATTACACAGAATCGCCTTTTTTTTTCACAAAATCGTGTTTTTTACTGAAAATCGTGATTTTTTGAGAATCGCGATTTTGAGTAGGGAATCGTGTTTTCTCAAAATCGTGTTTTTGACAAGAAAATCGCGATGTTGAGCACAAAATCGTGTTTCTGAAAATCGCGATTTTGAGCGACAATTCGTGTTTTCACAGAATCGTCTTTTTCACAAAATCGTGTTTTTGGCTGAAAATCGTGATTTGTGAGAATCGCGATTTTGAGCCCGCTGAAAATCGTGTTTCTTTTGATATGAAAATCGCGATTTTGAGCACAATCACAGAATCGCGATTCTGAGAATGACCACAGAATCGTGATTTTTTCAACCAACTTTTAGGCGGGAAAACAGAAAATCGTGATTTTTCAAAAATTTTGAATTTTCACAGAATCGCGATTTTCATCACAGAATCGCGTTTTTTGGCGGGAAATTCAAATTTCTGAGCGCCGGCTATGGCGAGCTCCGTATGAGTAGAAAATCATGAAAAAAACACAGCGCTTGCTCTCCCTTGCTTCTCCTAACTCCTTCCCACACAATAATGCATGAAAAATGGTATGAAGAAGGTGAAAATGCACTAAAAAACAAGAATTTTCTATGAAGAAGAAGGTGGAAGAAGGTGGAGATGATGATGATGATGAAGATGAAGAGGAAAAAACAGAAAATGAACTGAA